>BPLQ01006093.1:0-27365 GCA_021605075.1 Caerostris darwini | reverse complement strand
CTAACTAAGTCAGTCAATTCACTTCTTCTATTTATAGTTAAGTTAATGTAACTATAAAAACTAGATAATTTCTCACTACAAAATAACATGGGAAACTTTATAAGTTCATCAGTCGTTATGATATTTTTGTTGTTTTTAAATTTATTATTTATAATTATATTTTCATTAATCTTTTTATTCAGATTTAATGTAAAATATTGTTTATCTTAAAATTACATTTCAGAAATGCTCTCTTCAAAGGTAGTGAAGAAAAATTGCTAAATTTTTTCCTTAAATATTTTTAAGACTTTCTTAAAAAAAAAAAAAAGACGCAGTTTAAATTATGTACAATAATGTGAAAATTTATTTTCTGCGTTTAAAATGTAACAAAATTCAAATGTTTCTTTCGAGCAATTTAATTAAACTGAAATCATAATAAGAACTATTAAATTATATCTCGCATCTGTATGTAAAATATATTGATTCTTAAAATATTTAGTTTTGTATCATCATCCACTAATGTTGTGAAAAACACTTGATTACCCTCGTAACGATTAGTGTTAACCCCTCAACGATAAAGTTAATTTTTTCAGTATTTACATTTGTTAAAAATTTAAGAGAACTTTAATATTTTGTCGATTTTCTCTTGTATTTTGCCTATTGTCTATAGAAACGAAAAATTGATGCTCCCAAACAAAGATAAATGTATAGTATCGAATACTAACGCTGTATATGTCCATGTAAAGGAACTGATTTCATAAGCGATTATGAAAATGTCCACTTTGTATGCTCACATACTCCGGCCGAATTTCAAGGCACATTTTGTAACTTTCTGTAAAATTCAAAAGCAAGCATTTAAAATGAGAAACCTACAATATTTAGGTGTTAGAATGGGAGAGCGAATCGAGAGCAGTCTCAAGTGCAGATTTCTAGAGATTTAAATGAAATGCTGAATTTTACTAAAAACAATTTAAGGATACTGTTTCCATTGAGAGAGAACATAGTTAAAAGTCACCAAGAGCTACAATAATTCAATGATAGGATATTTCCTCTTGATATTACAACATGGGAACATAAATGCAGAGTCGTTCTATTCACTAAATAATTTAGGTTAAATTAACCACTGATTTACTATATACTTCATCTGAGAGAACCAGGTCCAAGCAAAGGGTAAAGATAATCAACATCCGAGAGAAGACAATATGACAGTGGAGATTGATGGTCTGGGAAGTCATCATGTTAGATTTGGCACAAGAATCTGTGTTTTCCAGATACCAGTTTGGAAAATAGGGAGGAGATCTACCCAGTTTTTATTTTCGAATTTTCAAAGGTGAAATTAGTACTGATTTCATTTTAATAAAAACGATAACTAAACACAGGACAACTAAATTGAAGTCATATGATTATAGAATATCTGGAAATACACACACACACACACACACACACACACACACACACACACACACACACACACACACACACACACACACACACACACCAGTTAGGATCAAAGAGTTCCAAGAATTATTTATTGATAATGTGTACAAAAGTACAAAGTATGTATCTTATTTTTCTTCAAAGTATGTCCTCCCGTATCTATGCATTTTCTACAATTCGTACAACTGCTTGAAATCTTTGAAAGTATCATCAGCTACTCTTACAGTATTTTCCATAATCTATTCTAAATCAGAAAAACGGTGTTCTCTTAAATTCGCTTTCAGCAAAGGAAGTAGAAACCTGTAAAAACTGGAAAGCACACAAAAATAGGGAAGGAGTTCCAGAATGGTAACATTGTGCCTGGCGAGGTTTTTTTTTTTAATCAAGAAGAGATGTGCTAGGGCGTAGTGATGCAATTAATTTTAAGCTATTTATTCATAATTCAAATAAATATGTAATAAATTGATTCTATTATGTAACGGATTTTGTTGGTTTTACAAATATTATAAATTCCTGCGTTTTAAAAAGATTGAAAATATATATGAGACCACATTACTTATTGCGTACATAACTTCAAAGTATTTGTGGTACTTATTTAAAAATAAATGCAGTATTTTTCCATTTTCTTTCATTAGTTATATTTAGTAAGAAAACCATTAGATAAAGTAGATGTAATGAAAATAATAAAATACATTGTATGATTTGTTTCCCTTTTATTTTTCAAGACTTAACATAATGATGATCACAGAAATATTTCAAAATTATATAAAACTTAAAATTCAAGTTTTAATCTTTTTCCGTGTCAGTAATTTTAAAATCCATCAAGTTATTATGACTTAACTTATTATATAATAGTTACATTAAATTTCATATAAAAGTTCTTCACTTATTATGTCATTAATTCATTATTGATAATTTTAAAAAAAATATTTCAAGTTAGAAAATTAAATAAGATACCTTAATTAGCAACAAATGTATATAAAAAGAAATTATCCAAAAAAATAAGAGATTTTATATTAATTAATATTTATTCTTTATACTTTAATAGCGAGTGAAAAAAATCTTGCTCCAATAAAAGAAACCAAACACATCATTGACGATGAATGATGAAAAAGTTTTTTTTTTTTTACAATTGAAACATCATAAAGTATAAAAGCATCAAAGATGTTAAATGTTTACTTATATTTGTGAAGAAATGGTGCATTTTTTCCAATTAGAAATATAACCGAAAAAACGTGAAAGATCTTTTTTATCGTTTTTCATATTTCCGAACAAATACATGTGTCTAAGAGCTTAGAAACAAACATGTTTTACAATTTGTTCAAATTTATAAAAATAAGGAAGTTCTTCCCATTTCACTCTCCAAAAGGAATTATGAAAAAATAAAATGCTGTTAATGAATGCTGAATTTGCTTGAGGTTATGGTATGAAGAATAAAAAAAGGCATTAATTTTGAGTTATTAACTCATAATTCAAATTACTATGTAATATATTGATTCTATTATGTAACTGATCTTGTTATTTCACAAATATTATAAATTCCTGATTTTATAAAGATTGAAAATATGTATGAGAACACATTACATATCACGTACATAATTTCAAAGATTTGTGTTACCTATTTAAAAAATAAATGCAGCATTTTTCACTTTTCTTCATCAATCATATTTAGTAAGAACAACCATTAGATAAAGTAGATGTAATAAAATGATTAAATAGATCATATTATTAGTTTCCATTTAGTTTTAGAGATCTTACCATAATGATGATTATATAAATATTTAACAAATTACATAAAACTTAGAAAAGATTCATAATTTGAAAGATTTTATGTCAGTACTTTAAGTTCCATTAAGTGATTAGACTTAACTTATTATATAACAGTTACATTAAATTGCATATAAAAAATCTTCACTTATTATGTCATTAATTCATTATTGATAATTTAAAAATATTTCAAGTTAGAAAATTAAATTAAATACGTTAATTAACAGCAAATATATTCAAAAGAAATTATCCAAAAAATAAGAGATTTCATATTAATTAATATTTAATCTTTATACTAAAATTTGTTTCAATTAAAAGAAAAACAAACAAACAAACAAACACATCACTGACAATGAATGATAAAAAAAAAGTTTATTTTTTACGATTGAAAACATCATAAGTATAAAAAGCATCAAAGATGTTAAATGTTTACTTATATTTATGGAGGAAGCGATGTATTTTTTTTTTTTCCACTTAGGAAATATAACCGAAAACGTGAAAGAGCTTTTATCGTTTTCATATTTCCAAACAAATACATGTTTCTGAGAGCTTAGAAACAAACATGTTTTACAATTTGTTCAAATTTATAAGAATAAGTGAAGCTCTTCCCATTTCACTCGCCAAAAAGGAATTATGAAAAAAAAAAATTAATAAAATGCTTTTGTTAATGAATGCTGAATTTGTTTGAGGTTATGGGTATGAAGAATGAAAAAAGGCATTAATTTTTTATTCTAAATTATCCCTTGAATATTAAGGGTTTCATTTTCTTTTATACATGCTGATTAAAAGAGTCGTTGCTTGGAAACGGAAATTAAAAAAGTTTATTATGACTCTCTTAAAATATTCTTAAAATGCGAAGCATAAAAAGTCCCATCTACAGCTTGAGTAATGCGTTTATTTGTGTTTTCGCAAATGAACATTTTAACACCAAATTAAAATGTTGATTAAGAAAAATTTGGATAAAAGATTAAAGTGTTCTTTTGAAATATAGCAATGGAGTTGCTTTATAAGGTTTCACATTTCATTAAAAGCAATTTTTTTTCGTTTTATTACAAAAATGAATCATTTTGCATAGTTTATTTTTAATATATGTGTCTGAAATATCTCATTAATAATGTGGTAAAAATTTAAATCATCAAATTATTAAACATTTAGCGTGAAGTTCATTTGCATGATAATTTTAATCAGTAATTGATATTTAACATATTCATGCGGAGTATTTAAATACTTTTATCAAATATTAACCATTAAATAGGGATATTTTAAATTTTGTATTTATTAAAAATTACAAAATAATTTAAGAAATATGAATTATTAGCATAAAAAATTAAGAATTTAAATGAAGTTTGAAAAATTGTAAAATTTTTGTATACGGTTAGAGGTATGTTAATGTCATTTCTATGTTAATCTTTATTGCGCATAAGGTAATTTAATTGAATTAGTAGTTTTAATGCCAAGAATAACGTCACTGTAATGATACTTCAGAAACTCTCTAATATATACCAACGTTAGTTTAATGAGAAGATTCTGATTTGATGTTTTCTCTTGTTATAAAGAACATTGTATTTTTGCTTTTAAGAGGTGCTATTTTTGTTTAAGGTGCTATCTTTGTTTTTATGGTGATTCATTAAAATTTTGTAGATTTGGGGGTTGTGGATTGGCGGGTAGCTAGATTGTAACTGGATGTGGTTGGGTTGAGACACATGCTTGAGAACACACATCTTTATTTACACACGCACAGACACGACACGGAAACAATATTTAACACAATTAAAAACATATAATTATAGATTCGTGGAAGGATATCACTTCTAAGCCGAAAATAAAGATGCGCGAAATATACTTCTCTCAGGGGGAGAGTCTGTAGGCCAACTATTATGCAGGGTTGCGTTGAATATATTTCCTCTCGGATGAGATTACAAATTAAACATTTCTCAGTTTCTCAGCGGTAAAGCCGGTTGCGCTTTACTTCCTCGCGGGTAAGAGTCTCGTGGCAACTGACCATTTCTCCTGAACGCTATGGGGACGCTCTCGAAATGCGTCGGGGAAGCAAGGTTACAATGGGAAATAGAATCCGATTAATTTAAAGGTGTAATGCAGTTGATTAATAAAATATAATTAATATGGTTAATTAACCACTAACTCGAAATTTTTCCATTATGGAACACATATTTTTCTGAAATGGATTCAGCATGATGAAATTTGTATAGGATAATTTTTTTGTAATCTAATAAAACGATATGCAGGTTCAAAAATTACTTTCTAATTTTAAATGAAACTTTTCGCTTAATAAATAATATCTGGTGTTCTCATTAATATTGTTTAAAGTTTAAAAATTCATTAAACATCAAATAGGAAAATATTAATCAATAGATAAAAAAATAATTAATAAATAGCTCATTAAATATGAAAAAAAAGGATTATTATAAAATATTTATTGTATCTTTCACAATTAAGATGTATATATATTGAAATCATTATGAAAAATTTACGTGATATTCAAGAAAATGCCAATTAGGGATCCTTTTCCAAATTTTACAAAATAATTATTGTTAATCTGTTTTCGGTCAAACTCGACAACGATGATGTAGCTAGGGCCTAGAGTTCGGAGAGCGGAAAATTAACAAGGATATAATTTAATTCCTTTGGTTTGAATTCTTAAATTCAATTTTTTATGCTTTTACCCAGATTTTCTACTTTAAAAATATTTATTTCATTTTTTGAAAAATAATTAATTTCTAAATATTTTTGAAATGAAAAAGTATTATAATTTGACCACAAAATATTTATAAATAAAAGTAAAAACACAAATAATTTTTAATAGGCATGTTTTCTTAATTAATATTTTTTATTTAAAAATGTACTTCATTTGAATTATTAAAGTTTTTGGGATAATTGTTTCTTAAAATTAGAGGTGTGTCGGTATTTGATTTTTTATAAAATTGATTGCACTAATATTAGAAAGTAATAGTGTATTTGAAATTATATTTTAAAATAATGAATGATTTTTAAATCTCTTAAGCTATTTTAAACAGCTCTAAGTAGTATAATTTATTTTATAGCATACATATAAGTGTTTTTTTATATAAAATTCCCAATATTTTCATGCATTTTTCCAGTGATATGCGTATTTATTCCATTAAATTATATACTTACTTATGTATAATCTGGTATTGCCAGCTAAGATAAACATGAAAATGCATTTTATTTGTTAAGTTGTGCTGAATGCAAAAGAATTATTTTATGTTATAATTCTAAAAAATTAAAAATAAGCTCAGCATATAATTTACAATTTTGACACTATGGATCTGTGCATTTTTTTCACTGCACACCAGTACCGTATTTCCGACTTAGCATACACGAGCAGCCAATCCACGAATAATAATAGACGACATTGCCTTCCGAACATGTTTTAAGCGAAAATAAAACTCATTTGCTTGTCGTATGAGAAAAAAACTTATAAAAATTCCTACCAAGGAACTTGATTAACAGGCGCCCTCGAATCTCCTCGTTTACAGTTATTACAAGAAGATATTTGCAGTCACTGTTATGGACAGATTGCTTTCCTAAAAAAGTCTTTTTGTAGTGTGCAATACGTTGTGCGCCAGATTGTCTGCATCTGGATTGTAACTGGGTGTTGTTGGGTTGAGACATAGGTTTGAGAACACTCAGCTCTATTTACGCACGCATAAAGACTTCACACAATCAATAGTTAACACATTTAACGACATATAATTGTACATTCATGGAAGGATTCCGGATCTGAACCGAAATTAAAAATACTTAGATACACATTGGATGCTCGGAATATACTTCCTCTCCAGGTGAGAGTCAGTAGGCCAACTTATATGCGTGTTATAATTCTAAAAAATTAAAAAAAAGGCCAATATATAATTTACAATACTGACACTATGGGATCTGGGCATTTTTTTCACTTTTCATTTTTTTTCCCGTTCCGTTTTATACGTATTTCCCCTCAGAATGAGAGATTACAAACTAAACGTTACTCAGCAGAAGCGCGTGATTCCGCTGTACTAAACGTTTCTCAGCGGCAGCACCAGTTGCGCTGTACTTCCTCTCTGGGGAGAGTCTGGAGACCAACTGACAATTTCTCCTGAACGCCACAGGGAGCGCTCTTGCAGTGTGTAGGAGGAACACGGTAAGATTTGTCCATTCTTTTTTAGAATATTTTGAGTGTTTTTATTAATTTTTGTTCTACCTATATTTGTGCATAGTTATGCACACTCATATGTTTACATTTCGCATGTAAATTTATAACCTGTCTGACTTTATGATAAAACGCTTGCCTAGTATATAAGACGAATCAGGATTCAATCTATTTTTGACCTGAGTTACAATCATGGTTTTCAAGGGCAAAAAATTCAATAATCAATGTGATAACTTTAGTAAGGGTCTAGCATTAACATAGAACTCTCGCTATAGGAATGTAATAAATGATAAATTAACCAAGAATTTTTCAGAATTTTTTTTTCCTGAGTTTGAATTAAGCAAAGCTTTAGAACATGAAATGTAAAAGACAGACCTTCTTAATGGCAGATTTTAAGTTAGTCTGGGATATAAAAAAATACATTTAATTTATTTTATTATTTTATATACATGGTTTTTATTTTTAGTATATGTATTTGGTTTATATCGAATGAGAGATATTTTACTAAAAAATTACAAAATAAGCCATTTTTTTTTTTGTAATTTGATTTATATTGAGATTTTCCTTTTCATTATTTTTAATTATCATTTTTATTATTTATTATATTTTATTTATAATTTTTATTATTTCATTTTTTATAAAATATTACAGTGCGCATCTTCAAAATATTATCTGCTTTTAGATGGATAAAAATTCTTCTAATTTATAAGTTAATGAAATCTGTCCCAATATTTAGTGCTCCAAATATATAATGCGTTAATTCTGCAATTCATGTTGTTTTTTTAACCAGCAACTTGCTTTCATTTCGGATATTATATAACAATTAAATTTAAGAATTTTTCTGTAAAAAATAATTGTGATATTAAAAAGTAAAATAATATGATATATTTATAAACTATGAAATTTAGGGGTTTGCATTTAAAAATTAAGGTACTATTAGTAAATAATGTAGCATATCTCCAGAAGTTCTAAATAAAATATTACGATTAATAAAAACTTACTTACTCTTAACTCTACTTGTCTTTAACTTACTCTTTTATATTTATCACTTTTAATTTATATACACAGTGTACCGTTAACTGCCTGCTGTTATATATTAAAACGTATAAAATGGATGCCTATTGATTTAGTTTCAAATTAGTGAATACATTTCGATAAAATGTTAAAATAATGTAATTTTATTTTCAATAAGTTTTAACTGAAAACTTTTTATCTTTCTTTATCTTTTTTATCTTTTCAATAAGTTTTTTTGCACTTTCATATTTAATTACTGTTCATATAATCAAAATATTGTCTGAAAAAGAATCTTCAATATTTTGATTTAAAACTATTATTTACAAAAAAAAGCGTCTTAATGAATTCAATTTATATAAATGGATATCGCTTGCGAGAAAAATAAATAATTTTCGTGCAAAGGCGAAAAGCTCTTTCTAGGATGGAATAAGTTTAAGTGTATTTTATAACTTCGATTTTTATTGAAAACCCCTCCAGTAAATATCGATGTACATTATCCATTAGAACTTTTAATGTTTCTGATGGCTTCGAAGCTTATTGATCACTTTAAAAATAAAATACCAGCTTAGTGAACCAATTTTGGTATCTGATGCAATCACAATTTGAAACAAGTACCTCTAGAGCTTTGAGAAACTCATTTCATAATTCTTTTTCTAAATTCTAATTAGACATTGTCTATGTCTAAGGTTCTATGCAAATCTGGAACCCTGCAAAGATTCTAATGTAGAATCTTTGCGGGTTTCAGATGTATAGTGTTTATAGCCTGAAGGAATATTCGAAATTGTCACTTATGCTGTGCTTCAAAAAGGCTTCAAAAGCTAGCCACGTTAAGTAGCAAGTATTTTTTTAATGATAACATTCCATTCTATATATTCTAGCTAAAATAACATAAAATTTTACTTTTTTCAAAAAAAAAAATATGTTTTATAGGATATTATATTTAAATACAGTGAATTGTATCTGTCTAATATTAAATATAAAAATTCTTCCCTCGTATATATAAAACATATTACATTTTAATACATTCCCACCAGTAGACACAAACTTGCATCATGGAAGTAAAGTTAAAATAACAATAAAAAATTGTTTTAAATAGATTCGGTCGAGAAAATATTTCAAAATTTAAAACAGGAATTTATTTACAAATGTTTCAAAAGAAAATTTAAACAAATCAGTTAAAGTAGATATTATAATATTCCATATCATGCCCCAACTAAAAAAAAGTTTAAATGTTAAATTTGAAAGTTATTGTACGGAAATAAATAATATCAATAAATCGAAAATGTGAAAAAAAAAACCCGTAAAGCACTAATAATAATTAAATATTTAATAAATAAATAAATACATAGATTGAAATAAAAATTTCAATATATATATATATATATATTACGAACGCCTATAAGAACAATCTATATATCACATAAGAACATATTATAAGCGTTAGTAAAAATATTTGAAATGAAAAAAAAAAAAAAAAAAACACTGTTATTAAAAAAAAAAAAAAAAAAAGAGTCTATTTATAAAATACTCTAATAAAATAATTGTAGTACTTTTAATGAGAAAAGCAATGAAAAAAATATTACTTTTAAAATAATGGGTTAAAGACAATTATTTATAAATTAATTTCAAATAGTAAAATTAGACAATGTTACCTATTAATAATTATATGAAAATTTAAGACGGAGGTTCTTTTTTTAATTATTCAAGACCCAGAATTATAGGAGATTCCCAGAATTATAGGAGGATCCTATGATTTTATTGACTTTAACTGGAATAACTGTAAAGGAAAAGGAAACTTTTGTTATTTAAATAAACACTTTCAATTATTTTTATTGTTTACAAACTTTTTTAAATGAAATCAAGCAAATTTTCTGGCTTTTTTTCTAAGTAATCATAACAAGAAGACGGAAATATTTTATTCAGTTAATGAATGAAACGATTGTAATATGGTATACTGGCCCCTTTTTTATAATTTTAAAAGTCATTACAATTTTTTCACAAAAATTGGAGAGTATACTTATTATGACACTCTGAATCGATTTCGTTAAAATTCGCGGATTTTGTAACGGAAAAATTTCGAATTAAAGGTAAATTAACCCTGTTAATTAACTTTGTTAATGTATTGCATTGCACCATAAGTTAGTTTCCCTTTGAACCATTTCCAACTAATGATAATTACGAAAGTAATTAAAAATGTTCCATTTTTTAACCGATCGAACACATTAAATATAAAGGCCCTCGCCAGTTTGTAATAACTGACTATTGAGAAGACCACTTGTGGGTATACTATTTATGACAGTCTAGATCGACTTTGCTAAAATTCCCGAAAATTGCTATGAAAAAATGTCGAGTTAGCAGTAAATTAACCCTTTCAATTAATTTTGTTAATATTTTGCAATGCACAATAAGTTAGTTTCCCTTTGAACTATTTCCAACTAAGGATAATTACGAAAGTAATTAAAAGTGCTCCATTTTCTAACCGATTGGACACATAAATATAAAGAGCCTTGCTATTTGGTAATAATTGACTATTGGGAAAATAACGGATTCGAAATTTATTGGTTCTCAACAAATTACTTTTATCACAGCGATTGTCAAACAATAGGGTGCGTTGCAAACATGTAGGAAGAAGGGTGTGCTACATTCTTTAAGGTAAACATTAACCGGTTTTAAATAAATCTATAGAAATAAATAATTTTTGTATGTGTGTGCCTTGTAGACTCAAAAACTACATCTTTGATTTCGTTGAAAATTTCACAGTTTGTTTTTATTAATGTCAGGAATACTTAGAGAGAAGTTTGATCGAAATCTGATTGGTAGCGTTGTAGTTTTTGCTGTGTTAATTGAAAATTAGAGTTTTTCACATTTTGACTGCTGTTCTAAAAAGCATTTTGTCCCGAGACATTGAATAAAATTAATGAACGAAATGTTACAAAATTGGATTCCCATGTGTCACCAAATAATTTTAACACGCCTGAAGAAGAAGGAAAAAAAAAATATCAAAAACAAAATAGCAATCAAACAGAAAAAAATGAATTATCACACACAAATCAATTCATGTCATTTTAATTGAATAAATGAATTGATATAGAACTTTAATTTCATATATATACATTCAGATTTAGTAATAGCGACACATTGCCAAATCCGATAACAGAAAATAAAAAAAAATGGAAGAAACATTTGAAAACAGAAAATCTATTTGAGAAATTAAGTATTAATAATTAATGTAGAGAAAGTGACAAATGTCGTTTCTTAATGCTCATAAATGTTTTAATTGCAAAATTAAAGTATTTTAAAGATAATTAGAACTCTAGAGAAATCTCATAGAACGTTCTAGAAATGCCATAAATGAGCAATAAATTATTCATCTGATGCTTGATACTTTAATAAAATATAAATTTATGAAGTGATCTTCTAAGAATTTTCGGTAACCAAGGAAACTGGAATCTCTATTTTAAGACAAAAAACATTGAATATTTTGATATTTATTTTTCTACCAAAAACCGCCTTTTATTATCGACAACTATAAAGTCGAAATATTATTCGAGATGGAATGTTTCGATAATAAATATCTTTATTTCGATATGTGTAAATATTTTCATTGTAATCAGATCCATCTATTAGTATTTATATAAAATATTTATCTGCGACAATTGTTGTTTAATTTAAATACTTAAATTGATTTATTATTATGTATCGACAACCATAAAGTCGAAACATTATTCAAGAGGGATTGTTTCGTTTTTTCGATAAGAGAAGCTATTTTCATTGCAATCAGATCCATCTACGGGGTATTTACATTAAGTAATTATTTGCGACAATTATTGTTTAATTTCAATACTTAAAAATTGAGATATTATTGTGTATCGCCAATTATAAAGTCGAAATATTATTTAAGATGGAATGTTTTGATAATAAATACCTTTGTTTCGATATGAGAAGATATTTTCATTACAATCAGATCCATCTATGAGTATTTATATTAAATATTTATCTGCGATAATTATTGTTTAATTTTAGTACTTAAATTGATTTATTGCAAGTAATTTAAAGAAAATTTCTGTACATTATGTTCTGAATATTTTTTTAAATCTATTAATATACTGTGTAATTCAAAAGAAAATCTGATTAAAACGTCAAACTTACAACTAATGTAATGAAGAAAATGCATGGAGCAAAATGGGCATATATCATGCTAAAGAGGGACGACTATATATTCATTAATTAATAGGAAAGGATCAAAAGTTTGATAGTCAGAGGTCAAAAGTTTGAGCACCACTGATATATTTCTACAGATTGACGGACTTTTAACTAATAGATTTTGCACTCAAATTATCTATATTGATTTTCTTGCTAACCTCTTCTTATTTTCACCAACTGAACTATACTTCGTTCTGAATATTTCTACAGAGAGTTTTTGTAATCTTTTCAATCTATTGTACTCTGAGTTTCTTCCTGATCTCAAGCAATGTTGGTTTCTATTAGATTAAAGCATTTATGTAAAATTCAATAAGCGGAAATATCTGAAAGATGAATGTTTTGCGTGCTTACAACAATACTATGTTAGAGATTCGGTATTCAATACATGAAAGACTAAAATACAACACTATACAATATATGAAAGGCGAATGTTTTGTGTGCTTACAGCAATACTATGCTAGAGATTCGGTATTCAATATGTGAAAGTCTAAAATACATAACAGTTCAATGAATGTAAAGGCAGTAAAATAAAATACTACAAGCATTTATCTGCATTACTTAGACTAATAATCGATTACCTACAATTAATTGGTAAGTTCAAATTCTTAACTATTCTATCTTTGGTTTTTTTTACTTCTACAAAATTAATTACACTTTTACAAAGTATGAATATGGATGTCTTTTTATTTTATTGAAGTACTTTTGATTTATTGCTATTTATTTTCATATTTTTGAATTTTTTAAGAGTGATTTAAGTTGTAGTAATTATTTAATGATAAAATTATGTTTCATTTATGCGATAGAATCGAGCTTGAGGATCATAATATTGATCTACTCTACTTAGTATACTTTAATTATACTACTTTGTATACTGATACTCCTCTAATTAGTATACTGATATTATACTTAGTATACTGTGACCACTCTAATTAGTATACTGATATTACACTATTTAGTATATTGAAAACACTCTAATTAATATACTGATGATAGCTTTTGCTAATGCTCCGTTGTTGTTTAGATTTCAATAAGTGTATTCTTAGGTTTGTATTATAAATGTAAATCAGTTATCCTCAAGATAATCGTTAAATACCAGGCAATGCTTATATAATGTAGTAATATCCTCTCCTGACAAAATTTACAATAAATTACCGAAATTTCATCGATAAATGCTTGAAATGAAATATTTATTGGAAAAAAATTCTTAAAATGAAAATGAGAAAATAACGTTACAAAATACTGAAGAAAAATAAATGTTTAAACAAAGACTAGGGATAACAGACAATATAAAGAAATTGACAGTAACATAAAAACACGCGAGATATTTATATATATTCCGACAGAAAAATATAATAAAATTTCATTTATTTCAAATATAAAAGGATTTACAAAAAATGTTTATTTAATTTTTGTAAATTCAAATAGTTTATTCCTCTTGAAAGAGTAACTTAAAAATCTTAAAGCCTTAATAATATTCAACGTAAACTATTAACTAACAATTTATTCACAGATGAAATATTTGAATTTATTATTGTAAAAACAAATGGCATATTTCCATTCAGAAATGAATAAATCTAATGCCTCTTATTTTCGCAGAACACGATACACCAATGAATAAAATGGAAAACTTATATGAAATATTTCAAGATAAAATATGCAGAATGCAATATCAAAAAATAAAATTAGGTTTTTCACTTTTCTAATAATAATAAAATGATTTGAGATAAGAAATTTAAAACCTCAATATGCGACTGTTTATTAAAAAATAAGTATCGATAGAGTTGAATGTTTGAAAATGAAGAAATATATCTTACGAATAATTTATGCGGATGAAATGATAAGGTTTTATTATGCAAAATAGCATCTGAAACTTGTACAAATCTAAAAGAAGCGATTTAAGTTGGAAGCGTTTTATTTTGAAAATTTTGAAATTGATATATAATTTTATCGCGACAAAAATAATTTATTGAAAATGATATCATTTATTCAAATTTAACTGATTTGATCAGAAGATTTTAAAATAATAGCAGATTCTTTTTAACTGGAATGCATATTGTGATATCATTTCTAAAAGCATTTCCTTATACCTTTCGAAAGTTACAGGCTATTTAGGCCAACTAAAGATGACGGGAAAAGTCTATAGTGAAATTTGTTGTTGCTGTTTCTTATCCCACGTGGTAGACAGCAACATCTAGACCAAGTTCAAGAACCAATGTGGTCTCATGAAAGGAGGGAAAGGTGGACAACTTCTGTTGTGATAGATCACCCATAGGTAGGTCTGACTTAGATCCGTGTCGCTGACTTTTTATGGGGTAGGGTTGTCAGCCGTATGCCCAACGCTCAACAGTCATATTAGATCGGGACCACGGCTTAAAGTGAATTCCGAACCACAACATTCATGGCACCGCCGTGACTCGAAACCGAAACCTGTGGCATGGAGGGCCATCAGTTCCCTATACTAAAATTTAAATACCTCCGTGCAAACGTTGAAAATTTTTTAGATAAAAACAATTCAGAATATAATTACTTTTCAAAGTTAATTATAATGAATGTATTTCATCAAATAATAAAAATTGCCCTACTAAGTGATAATGTTTAATATACCACTCTCTACAAGACAATACAAATTTAAAAGTGTATAAATAGTATTGTTCGCATTAGATGCATGCATCGTTAAAACTGTCTTTGGAAAAGCATTTTATACTCGTAATAATGTTTTTAATCATCATCATTCATTAGTAATGATGTTTTTAATATGGTTATTACTGATGTATTCTTACTGAATACTTAACAAATTTATAAAAAAAGCATAATGTCACCAAATGAAGTAAAAATTGTATTGTCAAGATTTACATCTTCAGTTGTTTTCAGAATTAAATTGAGATAAAGTCCCATAAAATATTAAACATAAAAATCTGTTTATGTAAGTGGAGAAAATATCTGCAGCTAAGGTAAATCGTATAAACTAATGATAAAAATTTTAAATGAAAAACTTATATGTTTCCATATAACGGTTTTTCATTTGAAATTTTTATACTAAAACTATAGAATATTCTTTTTAACTGTAATATATATTGTGGTATCATTTCTAAAAGCATTCCCTTATACTTTTTGAAAGTTAGTTTATTTAGGTCAACTAAAGATGACTAAATGACATATAATATACGTTATTATATAACTAATAATGTATATTAACAATGTATAATAATGTGTATTAATATTACTAATATACATTTATTCGTCACAGTAGCCATCGCTATTGCAAGTTTTAAAGTTTAAAATTCGAAGGAAGTTTAAATTAAGTTTAAAAAGTTCAAACTAAGTTTAAAATTCAAAGTAAGATTAAAATAAGTTTAAAATTCAAAATATATACATATATATTTCAGCGTCAGAAAAAATTAATTTGTGAATCTTTAAGAAATAATTGAATATAAATTTATTCGGTTTTTGTTTTAAAGTAAAAAAAAAAAAATTATACCGAAATTTGATTTTTCTAAAAATTAAGGCAATGTTTTGTTATTTTTTTGTTGTTATGTTCGTATTAATTTTTGAAAGTAATTGTTTCTTCTGTCTAACCTTATATAAGAAACTTCCTATCAATATTTTCAAAGATAGATACAAGATATTGTCAAAAATTTATTTGAATTTAATAAAATAATGTAGTATATTTTTATACATTTATAGTTTTATATAAAACTTAAAGTTCCAAAAAATACATCTCTTGAGAGACATAGAAATAATGGAAATAGAAATAATGGAAATATATCTGAAAACGTATGTAACATTCACTTAAAAGAGAAGAATATTTGCTTGAGAAAAATTTTTACAAAATGGTTTGTATGAAATAAATTTATAGTTGAGGGTAAAGAGAAGGTTAGACAATTTCAAAAATTCAAGTCAACTCTATTTCATTTAAAATGACATAGGATATATAGAGGCATTATTGATAAAATAGAAGCTTCAAAAAATAAACTTGCACAAGCTATATATAACTATTAATAGTTTTCTATGGACTCGCTGCTATTTTTTAAACTAAATAGAAATTGAAGAAGTCTTTCACTAACATATCCATTTAAGTTTAGTAAATTATGGCAGTAAGTAATTCTTAAATAATAATGAATGTTACATTCAGAACTAAATTATCAAATAATGGAAAATTATGTTTATCAGAAATATATTTGGATTTAAATTTATGATTTTAACTAAATATTAATGATTTAAATTAAATATTTTTAACTATTTTATTTGCAATATGTATTTTTTTAAAAATTATATGACGTATTTTGCTAAAATTAACTCCAAATAATGACTTCTTCTTTGGCGCAACAGTCCCATTGTGGGCAAAGGCCGTCTGCCTATTGGCAGATTTTGAGACAGGAGATGTTTTCTTTTTACGGGGTAAGATTGTCAGCACTTCGCCCAGCGCTCGAAAGTCATATTAGATCGGGATCTGCGGCTTAAAGTGGATTCCAAACCACTAAAACATCCATGTCAGGGCCGAGACTCAAACCTGAAGCCTGTGTCACAAAACGCCAGAGTGCTAGTCACTCGGCCATCAGGTCCCAAAATAATGAATTACTTATGTTTTTTTGCTGTAAGTATATACACAATTTTGTATATACTTTTAAAAAAAATTATTAAATCTATATAAATAATATATAATTTAAATAATAAGAATTCTTTAAATCGTAACTTATATTGAACAGTTTTTGCAAATTTTGACAATTTTTTTTATTATGATAGATTTAACTCATAATGAGAAGTTTATAATTATGAGTTTAGTCCATTATAATAAAAAAAATAGTCCAAATTTGCAAAAACTGTTCAATATAAGTTACGATAAAAAAGATTCCAGTTGTTTAAGCTCTAGCGAAGTAGTCCCAAAAATACTGCTTTATGAGATTTCTTAATGAATGAGTTTACATTCTTCTCTTAAATTTGTTGTGAAGAAAATTTCTAATGATATGTCATGTTTTAGTCCTCTTTATAAAGTCAAATAATGTATGATTTACTAGAGAAAATGTCTAAGAAAGTATTGTAATATGATTATGGAGAAATGGGATTTTAACTAATTATCTAAACAATGAATAATAAAGCCTTTATACTTCAATCTGAACATTAATAGTTATGAAAGTATGAAATCTTCATAGATTTTTTTAATTTTATATTCTTTGACAGAACCTAATAAAGAAGTTATTGAAGATTGCAAACTTACTTCGTAAATTTCTACTTAATTACATTAAGGATGATTAATTACATTATGGATGAAGAAATAATCTAATGAAAACATGGGAAAATATTATTATTAATTATATAATATACTTTTTACTATTTTTATAATTAAACTATTTTTTATTATTAACTGTTTTGTTGAATAATCTATTATGAAATTAATACGAACTCTGAATTATGGGTAGAGTTAATAATGCTACTTTTTTTTCAAAAAAAATAAAAGTTGGTATTTAACAGCAAACATAACAGCGAAAGTTAAATTTTCTTTGTTTTTAAAGCTGAGGATTTAAAAAAAATTTGCATCCCTTACTGAAATTGGATGATTTTTATGCAAAGTGCTTTAAAATAAAGATAAAATCTTATACTTAACGTATATATTTGTCTTAAAATCTTAATCTTGTGCATTAACATATATATTTGTTAATGTATGTAAAATTGGTAATCTCATAGTATCTCACTTTACCCTTTTACCTGATTTCTCTTGCCATTATATTTTTCATGGTAAACGAAAAAATTTTAATATTTAATTATATACTGTTTTTTCTTTTAATTATATGCATTTTAAACATTTTAGGATTAAAAACATCTGAACACCAGGTTGATAGATTAAATCCAATTAAAATCACAAATACGACTAACGCTACTAAACAGAACAAATACGACTAGTCATGAAGTACGCCATTGCATTCAGAAGATTTATGGTTTATTACAAGAGAATTACATGTTGCCAAATAATTATAATTAAAAATACTAATATATGCAGAAGAATTTTACATTAAAGTTTAAGTTCATATAGGATAAAAAACCGAAACTAAAATAATAAACATGTCTTTGAATTTAAAAAAACCCATCCTACTGCTCCGTGCAGTTAAACTGCTATCAACAAGTGTTGCAGATTAATAGATTAAATACAATTAAAAGCATGAATATGGCTAGCATTACTAAGCATCAAAAAGTAGAAAACTCATTTAACTCTTCGTGATGAACACCATTGCATTCAGAAGAATTATAGTTCTTTGCAAGATAATCACATATTGCAAAATAATGATTCAAAAATACTATTATATGCAGAAGAATTTTAAGTTAACGTTTAAGTTCATACCAGATAAAAGACCGAAATTAAAATAATAAATATGTCTATATATGAATTTTAAAAATCCACCCTACTGCTGCAGCTACTAAGCATCACAAATACAACTAGCGCTACTAAGCATCACCATGTGGAAAACTGGATCTAACTCTTCATGAAAAACGCCATTGCATTTATAAGATTTATAGTTCATTGCAGGAGAATTACATATTGCAAAATAATTATAATTAAAAAATAATATATTCAGAACTAATATATTCAGAAGAATTTTAAGTTAACGTTTAAGTTCATACCAGATAAAAGACCGAAATTAAAATAATAAATATGTCTATATATGAATTTTAAAAATCCATCCTACTGCTGCAGCTACTAAGCATCACAAATACAACTAGCGCTACTAAGCATCACCAAGTGGAAAACTGGATCTAACTCTTCATGATTAACGCCATTGCATTTATAAGATTTATAGTTCATTGCAGGAGAATTACATATTGCAAAATAGTTATAATTAAAAAATAATATATATGTATGCAGAAGAGCTTTAAGTTAATGTTTAAATTTATATCGGATAAAAGGCAGAAATTAAAATAATAAAATGTCTTGGAATTTTAAAAAAACCATTCTACTGCTACATTTAGTTAAACTGCTATCAACAAGTGTTGTAGATTAATACATTAAATACAGTTAAAAGTATAAATAGGGCTAGCACTATTAAGCATCGCCAAGTGGAAAACTGATCTAACTCTTCATGAAGAACGCCATTGCGTTCCAATTACAATTCATTGCAAAATAATTATAGTTCATTGCAAGATAATCACATATTGCAAAATAATTGTAATTAAAAAATACCAATATACGCAGAAGACCAAAATTAAAAATAATAAACATGTCATGGAATTTTATAAAAACCATCCTAGTGTTTCATGCAGTTAAACTGCTATCAACAAGTGTTGTAGATTAATACATTAAATACAAATAAAAGCATAAATACGGCTGGCGCTACTAAGCATCACAAATACGACTAGGGGTATTAAGCATCACCAAGTGGAAAACTGGGTCTAACTCTTCATAAAGAATGTTATTGTATTCAGAAGATTTATAGTTCATTGCAAGTGAATTACATAATGCAAAATAATTATGTAATATTAATATATGCAGAAGAATTTTAATTAAATGAAAGTTCATACCAGATAAAAGAACGAAGTTAAAATAAGAAACATGTTTTGGAATTAAAAAAAAAATTCTACTGCTGTATGCAGTTAATCTGCTATCAACAATTGTTGTAGATTAATACATTAAATACAGTTAAAAGCATAAATACGGCTAGCGCTACTAAGCATCACAAATACGACTTGCACTACTAAGCATCACCAAATGGAAAACTGATCTAACTCATGAAGAACGCCGCTGCATTCAGAAGATTTATAGTTCATTGCAAGATAATTACATATTGCAAAATAAGTATAAGTAAAAATTATTAACTTATTCAGAAGAATTTTAAGTTATTGTTTAAGTTTATTCCAGATTAAAGACCGAAATTAAAATAATAAGCATGTCTTTGAATTAAAAAAAACACCATACTGCTACACTCAATTAAACTTTTATCACCAAGTGTTGTAGATTAATACATTAAATACAGTTAAAAGCATAAATATGACTAGCGCTACTAAGCATCACCAAGTGAAAAACTGGATCTACTAACTCTTCACGAAGAACGTCATTGCTTTCAAAAAAATTATAGTTCATTGCAAGAGAATTACATAGTTAAAAAGTACTAATGTATGATGAAGAATCTTAAGTTAATGTTTAAATTCATACCAGATAACAGACCGAAATTAAAATAATAAACATGCCTTCGATTTTTAAAAAACCCTTCTATTGCTGCATGCAGTTAAACTGCTATCAACAAGTGATGTAGATTAATGCATTAAATATAGTTAGTAGTGATTAGTAGCCGTATTTATATTAGTTAGTAGTTAGTTAGTTAGTATTTATACTTTTAAGCATCACCAAGTGGAAAACTGATCTAACTCTTCATGAAGAATGTCATTGCATTCTAAATATAATTCATTGCAAAAGAATTATAGTTCATTGCAAGAGAATCACATATTGCAAAATAATTGTAATTAAAAAATACTAATATACGCAGAAGAATGTTAAGTTAACGCTTAAGTTCATACCAGATAAAAGACCAAAATTAAAAATAATAAACATGTCTTAGAATTTAAAAAAAAACATCTTACTGCTGCATGTAGTTAAACTGCTATCAACAAGTGTTGTTTTTGTAATACTATGATAAGGACCCCTTTTATGCAAACAAAAGCCCGATACAGTATACATTTTTCAACATACTGTATTGTGGAGAAAATGAGTGTGCGGCGCCATCGATCAAACTTATTGACTGTGATTTCCAGCAAGATAACGCATTTATCTGCAAAGAAACAGAGCTTCCGGGCATTTTCGCTGAAGGTGGTTTTGTGAATTTGCATTCTTGCTGTAAACATTTTTCATCGATAGCAGAATAAATGGCTCCTTAAATATGTCAAGAGGGAATCTGGAAATTCGTTTTAACTTAAACGTTGGTTCGTTTATGTGGGCTCGCGATAGAAATATATGTTTTTTCATATCAAGAAGAACGCGCTTTGTACCAGGGTATTATGGAAATTATAGTACACCTCTTTTTTTATTTCGACAATCTGTTAAGCTATATGCAGTTTTAAATAGAAATTTTGTTTGAAGTTTTTGAAGTTCTGCAATGGTTTTATGTTATAGAATCAAATTGAAAAAAATGTAGACCTAAGGGTGAAAATGGACAAGGATTTTCTTTTGAATTTAAGAATGTAAAATAAAATTCTGTAGCATTTTCGTGCAGTATTTTCAAGGATATTTACCATTTATTCAAATAAAAGGAAATATGTAATAATGAAGTGTAATAATAAAATATATTATTAGCATATATTATGTTTTTAGAAACAAGTAGGGAAAACATGTAGAATTAAGGGAGAAAATGGTGTATTGACAAGGATTTTCTTTCAAATTTAAGAATATAAAATAAAATTCTGAAGCATTTACCTTCAGTATTTTAGATGATATTTACCATTTATTCAAATAAAAAATAAAATATGTAATAATAAAACGTAATAATAAAACATATTAACAGATATTATGTTTATAGAAACAAGTTGAAAAAAAATGTAGACTTAATTGAGGAAATACTGTATTGGCAAGGATTTTCTTTTAAATTTACGAATGTAAAATAAAATTCTGAAGCATTTTCGTTCAGTATTTGCAAGGATATTTACCAATTATTCAAATAAAAAATGAACTATGTAATGATGAAGAGTAATAATAAAACATATTATTAGCTTATATTATGTTTATTGAAACAAGTTGGAAAAAAAATGTAGACCCAAAGTAGTAAGCGTATTCACAAGGATTTTGTTTTCAAATTTAAGAATATAAAATAAAATTCTGAAGCATTTACCTTCAATATTTTTGAGAATACTTACCTTTTATTCAAATTAAAAATCAAATATGCAATGGTGAAATGCAATAATAGAATATATTATTAACATATATTATGTGTATAGAAACAAGTTGGAGCAAAATGTAGACCTAATGGAGAGAAGCAGTGTATGACAAGGATTCTTTCAAATTTAAGAATATAAAAAATAAAATTCTGACACATTTCAATTCAGTATTTCAGGGGTATTTATCATTTATTCAAACAAAAATTAGATTATATAATTAGAAACATAATAATAACTTAAATAATTCTGGAAAAAATGTAAATAAAAAATTACCATGACTATTTCTTAAACATCAAAAGTTTACAATTCATTAATTGGATTTCAGTTTTATCTATGACTTTATATGCAATAATTAATGCATATTATGATTTTTTCAAACATTTTTATGATATCATTTAAATATTTTTCACTAAGTTTAATCATCCAAGTGCTTTTGATTAAAGTACTTTTATTCTAAATCTAAACATTTAACACAAACATTATACACGTACGTTAAATACTTATAGAATACATGGAAAGAAATTAACAGTTCTCTAAGTATAATCTACTGAAACACCTTGTGCCTTTTCCTCCATTGAGTGTAACTCACAAGACTTCGAACAATAAAAATCATTCTTTAGAAAGGACACGTGAACTGATTTATCCAATTACTTGATTTGAAAACACAGAAGTTTCTAAGGTTAAAGGTACGCTCCGTTGGTTAATTCTTAGGATTAATCAATGAAATATCAAAAAAGGTGAATGGCCCTACCCTACGTTTCAGCTAACACATACTAGCAAAAAAAAAAAAAGAAAATATTTGTGTGGGTCGTGTTCGAAGTCAATTTACCCTCCTTAGATAAGATTTCCTACTACATCGAATCATAAAAGAATGTATAGGCTGGACTCTAGTGCTTCAAGAGACCAGTGGGACTAATTTTTCCCTCTCCCTGATGAGGGATATGTTATCCTACTTCAGGATAGGGTCTCTAAAGATACTGAGCGTTCAAGGCAGGTTTATTTTTACCACTGATCTTGTTTTTGTACCACTAATCAGACTTCCTACGTTCTTATCTAGACCCTATCTCTGCGTGACATATCAGGTTTATTTTCTTGTGGAATTTAATTGTTGTTGGTAATGCCCTCTGATTACAAAGAACCCCTTTAAAACTAATTGCACTGTAATCTTTTTCAGATTAAACTAAAATAAATTTGTAACAATGGAGAAAGCCATTAATATTAAATGAAATCATTCAGATTTTGAAAGTAAATTTTTAAAAAGGACATCATCCCACTAAATGATGTGCTTTATTTCCTTTGCAGCGATAGCGTGTAGAACGACATAAGGCTAAATTTGCTAAAAGATTGCAAATAAAGATTGCACTACACCTTTTCATAAGAACTAAATTATCCAAAAGTACGTTTAAGAATAAAAAGCTTGCAAAAATAGGTAAAGGTAAAACTTCCTTTAGAGATATTTTGATAAATTCAACTCTATAGTTTCTTTTTATCAATGGAATTCAAAAATAAGATAAAATTTTTACTTTATCATTCTTATATAAATTTCAGTTTATTATGAATCTGCAGCGATTTTAATTAATTTACAGACTTCAAAAATTATGAATTTTTTTCTTTTGCAAACTAATGAAATAACAGAACAAGAATCTTTTGAGAAAAACTTATTTTAAATTAGAAGAATATAAATTTTTAATAATACTCGACACGTTATATGTATCATATATTTCAACAAACATACATGAATAAATTGTCCTAAAAGGAAAATAAAAGTGTAAAAAAAATTAAAAAAAAATGTAAAAAGGCAAACAACTTGTAATTTTATTGTAATTTATATTTTATTTATTATAGATATTACAATAGAAATCTCTGTAGTATGTTACAGTACATTTGTAATTTTCTTCAAGAATTTTTAAAAAATTGTTACCATTTTTTAATACAATTAAATGGAGGCTAGTGAAATTTTTAGAAAAATATTTATATTGTTGTTATTTATTATTGTTGTTATACTATTGCCATTAATTATTACCACTAATTCCAAAATAGCTTAATCTATAATACGTAGTAATTTGAAATTAAATAGTTAAATATGTTAAATCAAATTCTCCTAAAACAAGACATGTTTTAGCAAAGATGTAATTTCCATAGCTCTTAATTTCCAATAATAATACTAGGGGGAATAAAAATACAAAGAGTTTCATAATGCTTTTCTTCTAATGCTAATTAATAAAGAATTATTCTCAAGCAATTATTATTTGTAACTAACACGACGTAAGTTGTAATTTGTAGTGTTTCTTAATCTGAAAATATTGTTTTCTTATGTAAAATATATACATCAAATATTAAAAACTTCTATAAACGTTTCCTGGAAAACATTATTATTTAGAAAAGGCATTTGTTATACGCATTGAAAATAATGAGAAGATATAACATTGCTATCAATTTAAATTTGGATTATTTCTGTGATAAATTTCTTTTCAATTCAATACGCGTAGAAGAATAATGTTTTTACAACATTTTGTATAGATAATTAGAGTTTCACCTTTTAAAAACTGATAGCTTATTGTTTAGAATAAAATGAATTTTACATCAAATTTTAATGAAGAATATTTTACAAGCAAGTAAAACTTTTTGACTAATATAAAATATGCATATAAATAATAATAGAAAACAAGTTCTTGTTAATTTGATTAATTTGTAACAGGTTGATAACTATTAATGTGACACAATACAATTAAACATTTATTTATTTTATTTTTTTAACTAACTGATAAATTGCTCACAATATACATTTCTAATTCTAACAAGTATTATATAGATTCTGGAAACATCATTAAGTTGCTGTTGAATATGAAAACTCCAATTAATAAGTCTGACTTTTTACAAATCAAGTTCAATTAAGCTACTTTTCACAAATTTTCAAAGTTCTGAATCACTAAATCTAATAGAATGAAATTTATTTACTAAGATGAAAATTAAGTTGTTTATTTTGAAAGTTTAAGTATTTTTGAAAAATATCCAGAAATGAGCTAATTAACTTAAGAAGAATCTAATTAACAAGTTCAATTTTTGATTTAAAGAATGAATTGCAAGTATATACATAAAATCCTGGACAACTAATTTGGAGTTTTTCTTTTTCAAAGTTTTTACAGAAAAGGTGGTAGAGGTAAGGAGCGAATCTGTGGTGTTATCAATCTTTGTTTCTCTGAAAAATATCAGAATCATAAACTGGCTATGCATGAATTTGTACATAAAGTTTTATCTTTTTTGAAATTTAATATGTGTGTATATTTTACTACTTGTTTTTCAGAAGAGAGCACTGTTTCGAAATTATGCATATATTGTGTGTTTTCAAAAATTGGAAAAGAGAAATAAGTAAAATTAATATAAGAGCAAAGTTTCCTGCTGTAGCAGAAACTAACTATTGAGATCTTTAAATATTTTTTGACTATTATTTGAGAATAAAAGGTTAATGGAACTCACCTTAGTCTTTTTGTAAAGGACTTACTCTTACAAATGAAACCTTACTTACTTTCATACTTAGACCTTTTACTCTTTGTAAAGGAAATATAAATCCAAGAACTTTTTCTGAATGTAAGTTGGTACTTCATTTTTGTATATATTCCATTCAATAGTAGACTGTGATTTTTAGAGAAGCAGAAAGATACATGTTTTTATTAATACATATAGGGAATTTTATATCTTAAGTCATTAGATGCTTTTTTTTTTTCCCTCACACAAAAATGTGATATCATGTTTCCTGGCAAATAGATGGCAAAAAGTACCTTTAAAACCCAATGGTGACTAATATGATTTTATACGAGTAAAGTCACTTTATTAAAGGATTCAATAGAACAAAAAAATTTAGTTCGTTTTATAGCATATTATAAAACATATACATAACTAATAGTTTCAAATATACATTCTTATTTATTCAGTTAGTGAATATTTATTTTAATAATGTCATATATATTTTATTAATCATAAATATTTTTGTATTAATATGTTATTTAATATGTGAATTTTTATTACGTCTTTAAATAATTTTTATTTTATTATAGAGTTCTGTTAATTTTATAGAAAAACTTTTGTTTTAATTTTTTGAATTTTTAGCTGTTGTCAACCTTTTAAACGTCTTTAACTGCTAGGAAGATTCATAGAAATTGGGGATTGAATATGAATTATTGTATATACTTATTTGCATTTGTAGAGCGAACATTGTAGTACAAACTCATTGTACTACAATGAATGTAGTTCAAATGTTATCTAATGAAAACATATGTTTCATACAGTATATACCACAAACAGTTCATGATCAATAGGGGTTTGGATTTGGGTATAGATCTACGGTCATTTGTGCACACGTTAGGCTATTAGGCCGGGATCTACAGTTTAACGTCGGGCCCATAGAAAGAACGGCTTATTGGCTTCAAAAATAATTTTTTGATCACGTTTCTTTGATAATGTTAAATACTTTAAGTTTTATTGATTTATTAAATAAACTATTCTGAGAAAATTTTGATTTCGTAAATATGGCTTCTTTGTTAATTCTTATTCAATATAAATTTAACCTAAATTTAATATATAATCATTGGTATATTAATGTAATTAAATAGTGCATAAAGTTATCGAATTAATAATGTTTAAAGTTTATGAACAAATTTCATATCAAAGCAAGGTAAGAATCAAGTTGTTGAGTTTACTTTAAAAATTTTTAATTTCTGTAAAATAATGTTAAATGTAAATAAAAAAACCTCAAAGTTATAAGTAAGTGTAAATTATTAAGCATTATACTGCCCTTTAATTACAGAATACATTCTTTTAAAACTATTGTGATTGAGTTAAAAAGGGATACGCTTAGTGCAAATATTAATAGCTATTGCAATATCCCATGAAAAAAGTATTTATTTTAAGATTATCAGAATCAGGTTATTGTAATAATTAAAGAAAA
>BPLQ01006092.1:0-109071 GCA_021605075.1 Caerostris darwini | reverse complement strand
TAGGCTATTGAAACCAAAATTGCCATTAAAGATGATTTCCCGCATTTAGGAGAAATTCCGACTTTGAGCGGGAAACCAATGATTTTAGAATTAATCACTTCATGTCCAGACTTTAGATTAAATGGAATAGTTTCGCTATTCAGACAAAAGTTCGAAATTCATTTCAGACTATTGTATTATTAATTTTTCGAAAATTTTGAGAATTGCCATTGTTGTTTAAAATATATAAAAAGATTGAATATAAATTCTAAAAACTTTTATAGTAAATATAATTTGGAAAACATTCTTACGTT
This sequence comes from Caerostris darwini, assembly GCA_021605075.1. Taxonomy (NCBI): domain Eukaryota; kingdom Metazoa; phylum Arthropoda; class Arachnida; order Araneae; family Araneidae; genus Caerostris; species Caerostris darwini. Next base: position 108,778 of record BPLQ01006092.1, on the reverse strand, counting down.
TCTTGGCATTCTATTTTAAATTGAAATTATTTTAAAGGAAATTATATTCCACGAAAACTCTTCTTAGAGTACAACCACTGTTTGAATAATATTAGAACGTTACACAATTTATTTTTATAAGTAAATATATTATTTAATATGCATTTCACCCATGTTACAATGGCCTTTAAAAAAATATATATTTAAAATGCAATTTAAAAATTTTCAGACCTTATCTGAAGTTTCACTATATCCATAATGGTTCCAATTTCTTTACAGACTATTATATTAATAATCTTTTTGAAATTCTACGGAATTTTTGTTGAAATTGCCTGAAGTGGATGTACACAATACAAACTATTTTATGTTTGAAATAAAATTCTTGTATTTAAAAAAGTTGTTCTTAGATTCCGAAAGAAATATGGTTGAGAAAATGATTTATTACGATTAAACATTTGTTGCCCAGTAATTTCTAGTATGCAATTCGCAAATTGATTTTATATTGCAGGGTGCTTTGCTGATGAGTATTATTTTTAAAATATTTATTTTAAATTTAATTAAAAGCCTTTTATATTTTATCGGAAGCATTTTTTCAATATACACTTATGTTAGCTTTAAAAACTAGAAGTATTTTTGTTTTATGATAGAATTTTTTTAAATTATAAATAGTATAAGTTCTGTAAAATTTAAAAAATTATAAAAATATTTTTATATTTTTTATATTTTTAATAGATACACAATTAAACAAGATATTTCTTCTGTTAATGTGAATTGATACATTTATCTTTCTATCTGTGAATGTAAAATTATATTTGAAACTATAAAAAAATTATAATTTGAATATCCTAAATATATTTAAGCAAAAAAAGAAATAAACTTGTAATCTTACCTACTTCCAAAAAATCCGATAATAGCGAAGCAAGAATGAATTCATCGTAGATCTCAAAAAAATATATATGCTGGATTTTCTGATAGGCTTATAATCTAAGTTATTATTTTACTTTCACATAGAATCGTTGTCAACCAGTAACCATGGAAACGCTTTTCAGGCAATTATTTCATTAAAGAATAAGTTTTATTATTTTAATTTTAATTTTTTATTTTCATAAGAATAATTTTTATCGCGCTTTCTCTTTAATTATATAAAATTCTCACATAAATCTATTCACCTCGTTACATTAAAAAATGTAAAAACATCCTGTGAAATTCGTAAATAAACTTCACTAATTAGTTATTGATTATTTATTTGTTTAATTATTATTCTTAAGAATTAAGATTTTGTATAGACCAAAGGAACTGTTTATGATAAAACTCCATAAATTTTTTATTAAAATTAGGAGAAACTTAGACTTGATATTCTTTTATAAATTCAAGAGAAATTTGTTCAAAATAGTTTAAATTTATTTTAATATTTTTTTTTAATTAACAAACGTTTTTTTAAAAAACAATATAATTTATTCAACGATATTCATATATTATTATTTGATCAAAAACACCTATTTAAATTATATTATATGTTTAATTAATAGTACTTAAAACTTATTTGAATTTTTGAGCATTTGTAAATGTTAAATCCTTTAAAAGATTTTTTTCTGTTGTTTAGACGATATTCATTTCATCGTAAAAAAAAACTATAAGACATTATTCATAACAAGTTTGATTCCCTATGTTACAAACTACGTTGCAAAACAAAAACTAAAGCATCTTAAAAATAAGCAATTGAATAGTACATTATTCGAAAAATATTCAGACAAACAGTTGCGAGACGCAGTGTATATAGAATAAATATATCTATATTATTCAACGAAAAGAGAAAAGCTGATTATGTGATCTAGCAGAATTTTTTTAAAAATATTGAAAATGAATGTGATATCCTTCAAAAAATGCGTCAATTCATCACTAGGAATTTACTTTCACCAAACAAAAATCTCCTGCACCAAATCATCATAAAAATATATATCTGAAGTATCCTGTTACGAAACGACAATGTCTGTTCTCTGGGGCATCTTCTCCCATCACTTCTCAAGTGCGTCCATTTAGTATTTAGAGACAGATCGGCTTCCAAATTCACAAACATTTTTGAATAGTCTTCTCTAAGGAACACGCAAGCAAAAAAACGGAGGAAGGACCCCCGGGAGTGCTTAAGAATGGTGATGTTGGGCTGCATTAAGAGGATAGCTTTCTAGCGCAATCCGTCTAGACTCACTTTTTGCAATCTTAAGAAGGTACCTTCACTTTTTTTCCAAGAAATAAATCTCAGATAAAAAGTTTAGTCGAAAGAAACCTTTTTTTTTTATTTTAATGTCTTTTTAAAATGATGTGTTGGAAATCTTTAAACAATAAATGTGTATATTAAAATTAGATAAGTAATTTATAAATTTATGTGCTAATTTCTGTCATCTCTTTGACTGGAAAATACTTGGTATACTACTCATATCCAGTCTATATTACCCTTACCAGAAAAATATGTGAGGATAGTGAAAACATAATAATTGATTTAAATAGAAAATGAATTCCAATTATCGAATTACAAGAATACATTGAATTTTAAGATAAATAAAAAATATAATATGATACCATGTAACTAATATAAACGAAACGAAAGACATACAAGACAACAAATAGCATTGTTAATTTGAAGGAATATGAAGGAAGAAATAGTTATATGATATAATACGTAATAAGTAGTAAACTTAAGTGAAACGAAAAAAAGTATACAGTATAGAAAGTAATAATCAATGATTATCATTTTGATTTGAAAATATGCTCGGTGACGTATGCAAATATAACTGCTTTCAGTCTACGGAGTGCTTGATAGCAAGAATTATAAGTAATTCGAAGAAAATAATTTAAAAGAAAATATTTTTTAAATAACTGAATTACATGAACACATTAATTCCTAAGATAAAAAAAAATATGGTATTACACGATATAACTGACGTAAATATCACGTAGGTATAATATGAAATTTATGCAATTTACAAAACAGCAAATACTATTGTTAATTTGGAAGAATATAGAGGAAGGGATGTAAATGGACAAAACTCTCAAAGAATACATTAAATTCTAAGATTAAAAAAAAATTCCATATAATGTATGCATTTTTTTAAATTTTTACCTCTCATTTTGAATGAAAATAAGTTTTTTCAATGACTTTTTATTAAACAATAATATATTTAAATATTTATATGAGATGTCACTTGATTATTGTAGAAAGTAAGTCGATATTCTAAATACAATGTTACGAAATGATCGTATAAAATCATTCGAAATACGATATTGTTTAGCTTTATTCATTTTATTTACTTTTCTCCTCAAAGGGTCGTTTGCTGTTCTAGCTGACGTCACAGTTCTGAGCACTTTCTATTCCAATATGAGCTTTTTGCTTTTATTATAATTGGAAACGAAGTAAAAATCGTTCTGAACATTCTTTTGTTTATCATCTGATTTAAATAGAAAAACAGAAAGGAGAATTCAATGTACCCAAGAAGTGAATGAAGTTCATTTTGAAGATTTATTTACATTCATGATCTTTCGGAACGTAGCATGTAATTTGTTCTTTCTGAATTCTCAATTTGGTTACTGTGTTATTCATACTTTACTACTGAAGTACCCTTTGCATTTTCTTACTGTTTGAACAGAAATATCAAATCAATGTAAAAAAGATAAAAGAATAAAAAAAGAATTAGAAAATAGAACGAAAAAATGTTGATTTAAAAAACAACGCATGAGTTGCTGATGCAAAATGAGCGTGCAAATTTCCATTTAGCTGTAATGTGCTTTGTTTAATGCTCACTTTGAAGAATGCGACTTATAAAGAAGTAAATGCCTTTTTTAGTCATTTGAAATTGAGTCGTTAAACTAAAGTTTCTTTTCTGATTTTTTTAGAAAGATATTTAGAGGATGTTAAATTATATTTATTTTGTGGGAAAATGCAAACAAAACAAAACAATAAACAATATAAAACTGTATCAACTATTTTGGTTTTGAAATTCAAGGTCGAATTTTAAAGTTAGTGGTCATAAAATTATGAGTGTTGTTTTTGAGTACATAGTTTTTTGTATTTTGATCAATTTTTTTGTCCTTGACTACTTTCGCATTGGTTAATTTTTTTTTTTAATTTCTTCCACGAGCTGTTATCATTAGTTTTTTTTAATTTCGGTTCACGAACAATTTTTATTCGTTTATTTAAATTTTGTCCACGAAATTTTTATACTTTATTCATTTAAATTTTGTCCACGAAATTTTTATACTTTATTCATTTAAATTTTTTTACGACTTAATAATTATATAATTAAATAACGTAACTTTTTTCTAAAAGATAACCTCGTTAAAGCAAAGGCTCTTAAGTTAAAAGGGGTATATCGCATGTGTTCATTAATGAAATTATCCTGATTTAATAGTGTAATGAAATTAAATGTCAGCAATTACCAATAATCCTATAGTACATATTTTGCTTAAGGTTAAGGGCAATTATGATTTTTCAAGTCTTATTTTCTTATCGCATTTATTCAGAAATATATATTGAATTTTTTAAATAATTTAATACAAGTTTTATTTAGATTTGTATATTCCTTCCATAAGATTAAAGAAAAACTTTTTATGGGTTTTATATTAATTAACATTTTTTTTTTTTTTTAAATTCTCAACAGTTAAAAAAAAAGGGAAATATATATTTTTTTTATTTACACGGAAAGTAATTTTGCTTTATTTTAAACATTATTGTTACACTGAATTTCGTGTTTTAATAAAAATTATTTCTTTTTTCGTAAAATTTAGTTTATTATTCGCTTATTTTAACTCATATTAAAATTCCTATTTCTATATACTTCGAAATAGGAGTTTAATTTGTTTCAGAGTTATTATTTTATGAAACAGACTTTTTCCCTAATAATGAAATATAATTTTAAATTCAATCATTTTATTCAATACGGAATTCCTTTCAAACTGAAATAGAACAACAGGCTTCTGAATATCTGGATGTTTTAAATTCCTAGACTCGTAGAAATGCATTTAATGCAAGTGGTTTTCAACAGGAATTTTAGGATTTCGAAAACCATAAATACTTCTAACGCTAATCTCGAATGTCAGTCCTTCTCATTTGGGATAAATTGTCAACGTGGAATAGAAGATCAATGATTTCAGAATCAATGAATCCATCTTTTCAGACTGGACATCGGACAATAGAATAGTTCCGCTACTCAGACAGAAGTTTAAAACTCTTTGCAAACTATTGAAGTGGTTCTGAAACTTTTAACGTCTGAATTTTCTTACTAAGACAGAATTTTTCGCTATTAAAATACTTAATTCAATTAAATTATTTAAATCTGAATGTTTCAAGTTATTTGGTGTACAAAGTTATTATAATGTCCAATGAGCCTTTGTCCAAATATTACCATAACGATTTAAATCCATTCAAATTATTAACTAGAAAATTGTTTTCAAAATCCATTAGAACAATTAACTTTTGAATTGTTGGATATTTTAAATTCCTAGACTATATGTGTCATGGATATATGAATTTTCCACATATTTAATCCAAGAGAAATCACGATACCAATTTTGAGTTATAGTCAATAATAAATAATTCTAAATCTTAGTTCGACTGTCAGTCATCCTGATTGAGATAAATTGCAAACTTAGAATGAGAGACCAATAATTTTGTAGGAGATATTTTTTTCTTTTGATGACAGACAAGTTCACTCTTTATAACTTTGACAATCACTGCAATAGTTTTCAAAGAGTTTTGAATTTGCATTTGAATAGCGAAACTATTCCATTATGTCTTAAAACATGGAATGATCAAACATGGAATATTATGTCTTAAAACATGGAATGATTGATCATTCCATGTTTTAAGACATAATGGAATAGTTTCGCTATTCAAATGCAAATTCAAAACTCTTTGAAAACTATTGCAGTGATTGTCAAAGTTATAAAGAGTGAATTTGTCTGTCATCAAAAGAAAAACATATCTCCTACACCAGTTTTTTAAGTCATATTAATAAGTTATTAAACATATATAGATTTAGCATTTATATCAACTTTGCTTTAATTTAATTCATTTTTAATTTTAATCAAAAATATTTTTATTGCTAGTAAAAAATTCCAAATTTTTAAACGAATAAAGTGTAAGGTGTGTACTTTAATACCACTCGAATTTCCCATGTTCTGTTTTTTTTTAGACATCTTTTTTTTTCTTAAAAAATGTTGAATTTCAAATCAAATGAAAAATATTTTCTTCTCAAATTAGTTCCTTAAACATATTTTCTTCTCAAATTAGTTTCTTAAAAATATTTTTTTACCAAATATTCTGTTTCGCAAAATGCTTGCGTGCACGCTCAGAAGATGACAGAAATTGAATATTTTATTGTAGTATTAATTCCATTTATTCCAATTTTTTTAGAAAATCCGTTTCCATTTCTAAATATTTTTTATCAAGAATACGTTTTACGAGCAAAATTATTCCATTTAGTAAACATACTTACAAAAAAAATCATTCAAGCATCATAAAACACTATTTTTAAAATGAAATTTTAGACAAAATTTCATTATGGAGATATTGCTGTTTATAAAACTGAATGAATATTTTTATGAAATAAAAATTAATATTTGAAATCAATTTCTTCAATTTTTTCATGCATTTTTCAAAATCAAGGTTAAAAATTGAATTTTAAGTTCTGAACCCTCATTTTCTTTTACTATTTGAGGACTTTCTTTCAGGACATAAATATTCTCCCCTTATCTGAATAAAGAATATTTTTATTAAGAACTTTGTTATTATTAAGTACTTCAAATTCTTTTAGTCTTTTAAACACAAGCGAATAATTGGATAATTTAACAGAATTATTCTTGAACTAATAGAGATATATTTCTATGTTTAATTCAAAATATTTAAAAATTGCTGACATTTGCTCTCATTTCATCGGCCCACAATATTTACGATGCCAATACATCATTTAAAAATGATGTACTTAATTTGATAATCAATTATCGTACAGTCAAAAAATAGAATTAAGAACTTCTATACGAAATACGAGGTTCACAAGTCAATCTCATTCAATAAATAATTTACATAATTACTATACAATTTATTCAACAATTAATTTACTTAATTTCTTTACAATTTATTTAACAAATAATTTATTTAATTACTTTTATTTTCAATAAATATTTCACTTACTTATTTTAAATAATTTACTTTCAGTACTTACATTTACATCAAATATAAATTACATATGATACGAAAGGCCCACAGATGACTGTCGAGGATATAAGAACTCAGGGGCAATTGCTCCATATTTGTGTATCGAAGGACAGAAAACACGAAAATCACCCATCAGCCAATACGATTGTGAATTCATGATACTCACACATACCAACACAATCACCATCGATTATTCTCGATTCTGAAAGAAGCAAGTATAAGGTATGCCATCATATGGTATGCCATTTTATAAATTCCGTATACATCACCTGGACGTTCTATTCTATTCGTCGCTGACTTCAAGTCAGGATGAAATTAAATATACAAAACCAAAAAATATTTTAAAAAAATCAATGTTACATCACAATATGATTTATTAACATTTAAAACTAAATTAAGCACGCAATGTATGTTGTTCCATTTAATTTTCTAAAAGTATATTTTGACTGTGTGTCAATTAACTGTTTACTCTAATTTGTTTAATTTATCCTTATATCGATGTATTTCCTTAAAAAATAGGAATGATATATTATTATAAATGGAATAATAAAATAATTTATCGAAGCCGTGGAGATATTTGACATATAGTAGTATATATTCTTTTACCTTAAATGAATTTATGAATAAATTTATAATACTTTGATATGTACTTTATTTTAATTTTTGTAAGAATTTTGAGACTTTTATTATTTTAATTAAAGAGTGCCATAAAAGTCAGAAATCATTATGCATTTAAAAGAGTTATTTAGAAAATGTTTCCCTCGTCATGAGATCTGCAGAATTGCGGCTTGATATATAATATGTCTATTAAATTTGCAAAATATAATTGATAATTTCGTAAAAGAATTTTCAGATTTCGATGAAATAGAATCAGGGCTAAGTTTTATGAATATAAAAATGAATATTGAAATATTAAAAAAAACACTGTGAAGTATTTCAAGCTACAACATCCGATGCTTTGTGCATAACTTGTTATTCTGAACGACGGATCGCTATGCAATTAAAATTAAAATGCGGTTATCTGTTTACATGAACACATATTTACGAATAAATATTTTTAGACATGAATGTAGATGAATAATAACCACTTGTTACGAAAACTTTTAACCAAATTGTGAAAAAGTTATTAAATACTTGTCACAAAAACTAGTCTTATCATCATATTCCCTTTTTACACTTTAATTGAATTTTTTTTTCGTAATAAATGCCTATAAAGTAAGTTAGATGCGTTACATCATACAGGTTTCGATTATCTTTATTTTTACCGTACTTATAAAGTGTTATGCAGAGTATTTTTCGCTTTAAATCTTGCCCTTTTTAGAACATTTTTAAAGCAGACTAAAGAAAAAAAACACAAGAAGAAACAAATTAGGTTTGATAAAAAAGAAAGTTTTGGAAAATATATTCCGATAAATTTTGTTTATTGAGCGAAGATATTGACTTTCTGAATAAAATTCTCATGAATTATGAAGAGAGACGGAAGGGAATACCTTTTGAAATTTGAGTCGCATTTCTTTAATAATGTTAGTTTTATGCTGTGCAAACAAAAACCTGTTTGCTTTATACTTTGCCTTATGAATATTTAATTAGCTTAATCTCGCAGAACCTTCGTGAGGTATCCAAAGTTTTCTTCTGCCTCAAGATCCACAAACTCACCCTTTCTGTAAGGAAGCACGGGTTTTATTATCTTTGACGCCTTATAATATACTTCTTTTAAGTTTTTTTAAGTTATACCTTCTCGAATTCATTCCTCAATTTCAGATTCTTTAGGTGAATTGATTTGAAACAATAGGCATCATCTAAAAAGATTCACAACAATGAGTAGAAAACATATTTTTGAGTTGTTTTGAATATCATACTTATATTAATATTCATCATACTTATTTGGTAAGTTAAAAGATAAATCAGTACTGTATTTAAAAAAAAAATAGTGTTAATTTAATCTTTTAACTTGCCTGACAGTATAGTGTATCTTATACAATGTATGTTGCGAATAACAAAATAGGGTATCTTGCTCGTTCCATCTTTATAGTCTTTTTACAGTTACTGTATCTTGTCCGACGAGCGATCTAATGGTAATTTTCACAGCTAATATGCATGCAGGCCGAGTTTCCGATCCTTAAGCGGCATTTTCAGGAACTAGGAGACATGAATTGCGATTGTAACAATTTGTGTAAAAGCGCCTCCCATCGGTAGTCAGAATGTTTAGAGGGAGTGTTCCGGGTTTTCGCGCCGTATGAAAATATAGGGCACAACTGCCTCTCCAGGTTACTAAACTGATAGACTAAAAATAAAATTAAATCAAGCTGAACTCCAATAAAAATTCCTAACTACTTCCGGGGTTTCAGCCACACGAAACGCAAATAGGGGGTAGGTACCCCTAAAAGTCGTCTTGGACGGCATTGTCCTCCCTGTTCATCCACCCTCACCTTTCAAGCTGGCGGAGTGCTTTATTGCCCTAGGTACAGGGGGGAAGTGTGGAGAAAAGAAAAGAAAAGTGCATTGACATATATGAAATATTAATCGATATTATGGTATAATGGCAGCAGATGATAAATAAAGGAATTCTATTGAAACATTAATAGATAGCTAATCTAGAATCTGATCAAAGATTGAATTTAACTAAAACATGAAGCAGAATTAAAGTAACTTGTTGATAATGTAAATGACTAGTTTATTTTTTAAATTTTAACGAACATTCTCATTTCTAATCTTTAACAGGCACAATTATTGCAAAGGCCAGTATTGATTTTTTTGTCGGAAAATTTGGTTAGGCATAAAATAATAAATCAAAATGAAATAAAAAAATTTCACTTCACTTCCGCAAAGTTTTGAGATAACTAAAGCATTTTGCACTGTGTATAAAAAAAGATTACATTTAAACTAAAAAATTGATTCTAAGAATTAATTGTTGTTAAATAGTGGTGTTTTTTTTAAACTTTGTTAGCATTATTCAATTCATTACGCAAATATAAAGAATAAGATATAAAATGGCTGTAGTTGTTGTCGTGTCTCCTGAAGAGCAAGAAAATCAAATATCGTGGTGCTCACGAATAATAATGGTTATGTTGATTGCCAGCTCAGAGTATAAATCCTCTACCGAAGGATGGTCCAGACAATGTATGACGGCTGCAACAGCTGAGCAGTGAAAAACATGATGAGCTCGACATCACATTTTGACGCCATCAGTAGAAATTTTCATATATTCATATATTTAAATATGAAAATTTCATATATTATACATGAAATTTTTATTCATTTCATATCTTCATCATAAGGTTCTTCATCCTTAATCTTGTGAGAGTAGTGGATGTTTTTCTGTCTACATTTAGTTCTGTAATTTTGTATTTAGTTCTAATTTTAGAGGGAATTATTAGATTTTGCCAAGGTAACGACTATTCTTATAAAAGATAAATCTTGTTGATAAAGCAGAGGAATAAAATAACCTATATACAGTATGGAATTCTTGTATGCTTTATAAAACCATGGAAATCTCTTTCAGAATGAATATTTCACACTTGTATAAATGGAATTTAATACTTGTTATTTCTAAGCATAAGATTAATACATTTTCGAATCTTTCTATGTTTTGGTGCTATTAATAATTATAGAATGTACAACTTAATTGATACATTTGCAATTCACAGTTACAGTTATGAGATCAAATATTATTTTGTGTATATTAGAATAGAAGAATTAATTATAAAAAAATCACTATTTGCTTATAAAAAAGTACTTAAAAATTGGTAAAACTAAGAAAATAATTAATTAATTAAATTAATAACAAAAATTATTACAACAGCAAACAACGTTTCATCCAATTATTAAAAACCATTTTTGACATCTTTTAATTTCCTATTTAGTATTTTGAATTAAAAGTTAAATGATTCAACTTTTTAAAAATTTATTCTCGAATGCTTAATTATTTTTTGATTTAAATCATTAGAACAAATGAATAGCATTCTTTCTTTCAAATGCCTGAAAATGTTATTAATGGAAGAACTAATGATTCTGTTTTGTGATACCCTAGTGACTTAATACCTTGACAGATTTTAATTAACAATGAAATGAAATACTTGCCAAATAAAAAAAAATTCCATTAAATGAATTTTTTCATTTTTAAATGATTAAAACTGTGTTACTTAAACAAAAATTTTTATTTTATTATGATGCGGAAAATGTTATTCAAAAATTATCAATACCTGAATTAATTAAATTTAAATTTTTTTGTTTAATTAGTGTAATATGTTGAAAATGAAATCATTACAAAAATATTTTGTACGTTTCATTTAATAAAATAAATTTAATGTTTCATGGAAATCATTTTGAAATATTTTTTTATTAAACATCTTCTTATTAATGATAAATTTAAAGCGTAAAATTTATTTTCATCTCAAAAAATAGAAAATGAAAGAAATAATGAAAAATAGCTTTTCTTACAAAGAAGCTCTTAATAGCAGTTGGATAAGAATTTTGATTAGAAAATGAATACAATTTTTTTCTATTCATTCTATTTTTATTTCTTTCAAATGCCTGAAAAGTGTTATAAATAAAAGAACTGATGATTTTGGTTTGTGATATAGTAATAAAAAATTCCTCAACAGTTTTAATTAACAATGGCAAACAATACTTAAAAGATGTAATAATTGTAATATTAATATTAACTATAACATAAAATGGATATCTTATTGGATTATTTGCTGAACTTTATAGACAGAAATGTTTTGCTAACATTTCGTAACAATCAAAATATTAATCGTTATTAAATCACTGAAACCAAAAAAAAATATATATATATATATTTTATATGTTTTTAAATTAATTTTATTTTCTATAAATATGCCTAAACATAATTTATTGTTTATAAAAGTAAAGGAGAAGTAAAAATAATAAGAGATATTATAAAAATTTCATATGAAAACTAAATGTTAATAATGATTAACAAAAGTGTACTTACCTCATATTTTATTTAGTATCATAATTTAAATTATAAACATTTTAATTCGGAAATTTAATGTTTTAAGTAGAAAGATAATTATGTTCACTAGTGCTTGAGAAGGATATCATCCTTTATTTATTTATTTTTTTTTTTTTTTTGGTTTTAGCTCTAAAAGATTCATTAACCACTATTAAAAGTATAAAAAGTTTCGACTAGCTGTTTTTTAATTATTAATTGTTTGTACAATGCATTGCACTATTACAAACATAACTACAAAAACAATTCATTTTTATACATTAAGCAGATACAACGAAAAAAATAACTTTAGTAAAGTTATTTAGTTTTCAGCATCAAACATTTAACGCAAGAAAAACTTCTATGATGTTTCTTTTTTCGTTCTTCACCAGCAATTGCAATTCATTGTTTCATATCTACTTGCTACAGTTTATGAAATCACAAGCAAAAATTTTTCTCGAACTATGAAAGTAAAAGTTTATCATTTTTTAAGGAGTTTCTTTTCATAATCGTTGTCTTTTTTTTCCCTACAGAAATATATAGAATATATTCAGAAATATATTCTTATCTTAAATATGTTTCAAGAAATGTACATTCGCAAATGACATTCTCTATTACAAAGTTCATTGGATGTTTTCCTAATCAATGCCCCTTTAAAATGCTTGCTAGTAAAAAATTATCTTTTTCCAAATCTGCTCATGTTTTCCCTTGCTAATTTTATAAAATATGTAGATTTTCTAAATCAGAAGAGAAGAAGCTACAAATTGATCGTCAAAATAAAACGCTTTACATTCGAAATTATTGCTTTATTATATGTTTTTGGAATGTCATTTGCTTATGTAGATATCTCACCATTCTACGCCACTTTCTTTCTAATTTTACCTTCTTTTTATTGATTGAAATAAAAGAAAAGCAAAGTTATTCTACTCATTCTGCTCTATATCGTTTGGGTTTAAATCTGAAACAAAAAGAAAAATAAATTGCGTGAAGTTAGAAATGGAATGCAGTTCATTTAAATCATGCAATTTATTTATTTACACTCATGATCTGTAAGATAATAAACAAATGTTGTTAGCTTGTTAGCTTATCTTTTCGAACATCATGTCCTTATCTTGATGATTTTTTCGATTTCATTCATCTGTGCGTTTTCTATTCTGTTATTAGCGTGTTTTTTATTTGATTGAAACAAAACAAACTTCGCTCAAATGCAAACCACTTTAACGTTCTGTTTTAAAAAGAAGGAATTATCTGCAGAAGAAGTCAGGAACTGAATAAACATTACTTATAATAATACCAGTTTTTTTTTATGCTCTTGAACTTTTGAAACATAAAATGTAATTTGTTTCTCTTTGAATTTTAGTTTCGAATTCTAATTTTTTTCTCGCTGAACAGTATTTTCAGAAAAAACATGAATATTAAATAAAATAACAACAAAAAATTCTGATTTAAAAACATAGCATGAATTTGTTGGTGCAAAACGTGCGTGCAAATTTTCATTTGGCTGTAATGTGTGCGTTGTTAAATATTTACTTTAAAAGTAGCATGCCTGAATTTTTATTGAGTTCACATATAAGTTCGCCTTTTTTTTCAAGTCAAGTATAATTAAAACATAAGATTTTAAAAATACTTTTAAGGTTTTTTTTTAAAAAGTTACTTTATAAAAGTCTTAATTGAGAGGTGTCTCTTATTGCTTTGGCGAGTTAATATACTATGCATAGTATAATATTTCAATCAAATCTGTGATGGTCAGTTCAAACTCCTCGTAGGCTGTGTTAAATTTCTCTCTCTCTCTCTCTCTAACTGTGTGTGTTTATGTGTATATGTCTGTTCAAATGGTATAAAAAACTAAACTGGTTTCAACTAAATGGTTATAAATACGTGAAAAAAATAAAAATTCGTATTTCATAATGAGTTTTTCTTATTACTATACCCTTGTGTTGTGAATGAATTATTACTATTTCCACATTCTTTACTGATGTGTCAAAGAACAACGATTATTATTTTACTACAATATTAAATTTTAGAGAAAAAAAAACAGTTTAAAATTCAAAAATACTTTCCTTTTTTTTTTTTTTAAGCTTTGTTTCTTTCTATTCGTTACGAAAGATCGCCTATATTCATGAGAAAGGAAGAAAAGAGTAATAGTTTCTAGAAAGATTTTCAAAAACTGTGCATTTGCTTGTCGTATTGAACAAAACCCGTCTCTAACTACTGCATCACAATCCCCAGTAAATCTGCAAGTTTTTAATGCAGTAATTATTGTATACAAAACCTCGCTGATTATAATTATGAACTGGGTTGCCTTATTTCTAAAACCTCAGAAACATTGTACAGCATTTCGTAAATTATCGCCCATTCGGCGACTTAAAGAAAAGGGCTCAATTGAAATAAGATTTAAATGATCAATTTAATCAAAAAATAACCGTTGTTATTGCTACTTCTTACTGCCACGAGTGAGGCAAATATTTTGGAAAAACATTTAAGCAATTTTTTTTCCTGCACTACTAAGACATAATATGAACGACAACAACTATTGAACATTTTCACCTCTAATCGGTGTATTTACTCGTTAATTAACTTAATGAAAGTGAGAATATTTAATTTTATATGTTATTATCGCATATGTGTGTGTGCATTATTTCAACTGAATATACTGAAATCTATTGCTTTTGACATTATTAAAGGAAAGTATTAAGTTAATTTCTATTGTATGTTTGTATTCGCTGTTATGTTTGTGTAAAATTGAAAATAGTTAATATTTTCGACAATGAAAAACATTTGCTGTATTTTTATTTTTGCTACATTGATTTATTTATTTATATTACGTTACAAAAATGAATTTGTGATAGGGTTCTTTGTAAATAACAAGACATCTCTGCTAATGCTAATAGTAACATGCTAATAGTAATTATAAAGATTATATAAGAAATTTATATATTTATGTGTTAATTTCTGTCATCTCTTTGACTAGAAAATACTTGGTACTACTCATATCCAGTCTCTGTTACCCCTACCAGTTAAATCTTTCAGGAGAATAAAAAAATAATAATAAATTGAAATTGAAAATGAATGTCAATTATCGAATTACAAGAATACATTGAATCTTAAGATAAATAAAAAATATAGTATGATATCAAATAACTAATATAAACGAAACGAAAGTCATACAATACAGCAAAAATAATCAATGATTATAAAACTGCATACATTGCTATACATTTTCAAAAATATTATAACAGCATTCAGTCTATGAAGCATAAGACAACATTGTTAATTTGAAGGAATATGGAGGAATAAATAGTTATATCGTATGATACTTAACAAATAGTAAACATAAGTAAAACGAAAAAAGTATACAATGCAGAATGAAATAATCAATGATTATCATTATGATTTGAAAATATACTATGGTGTGGTTTGCAACTGTAACAGAGTTCAGTCTTTGGAGTGTTTGATAGCGAAAGTTATAATTCATTCGAAGAAAGTAATTTAAAAGGAAATTTTTTTAAATAATCAAATTACATGAATACATCGATTCCTAAGATAAATAATAAATATAGTATTATGCGATATAACTGACATAAATGTCAGTTACATCACAGGTATCGTATGAAATCTATGCAATTTACAAAACAACAGATAATATTGTTAATTTGGAAGAATATAGACAAAGGAATGTAAATGGACAAAAATCTCAATGTATACATTAAATTCTAAGATAAACAAAAAAACAAGTTTTTTTTTCATATAATGTATGCATCTTTTTTAATTTCTACCTCTTATTTTAAATGAAAAAAGGTATTCAATCACTTTTTATTAAACAATAATGTGCTTCAACATTTATACTGGTTTTCACTTGATGATTTTAGAAACTAAGTCGATATTCTAAACAAAATATTACAAAACGATCGTATAAAATCATTCGAAATACGTGATTGTTTTGCTTTATTCAGTTTGTTTATTTTTCTTTTCAAAGGGTCGTTTGCTTTTCTAGATGACATCACAATCTCAGACTTCTGAACACTTTGTATTCTAATATGAGCTTTTTTCCTTTTATTATTATTGGAAACGAAGTAAAGATCATTCAGAATAACCTTTTGTTCATCGTCTGGTTTAAATAGAAAAACAGAAGGCAGAATTCTGTGTAGTCAAGAACGGAATAAAGTTCATTTTGTAGATTTATTTATTTACATTCAAGATCTTTTGGAACATAACATGTAATTTGTTCTTTTTGAATTCTCAATGTATTTACCATGTGTTCTTACTTTACTACAAACGTATTCTTTGCATTTTCTTACTGTTTAAATAGAAAATAACAAATCAATGTAAGAAAAGGTAGAAGAACGAAAAAACGAATTAGAAAATAGAACAAAAAAAATGTTCATTTAAAAAAACATCTCATGGGTTGTTGATGCAAAATGCGCGTGCAAATTTCCATTTAGTTGTAATGTTCTTTGTTTAATGTTCACTTTGAAGAATACGATTTATATGGAAGCAAATGCCTTTTCAGTTTGGTATTTTATGCTTCTTTCAGTTTTTTAGTCATTTGTAATTGAATCATTAAACCAAAAGTTACTTTTCTGGTTTTTTTTAGTAAGATATTTAAAGGATGATACATTATCTTTATTTTGTGGGGAAATCAAACAAAAATATAAAACTGTATCACAGATTTCAGTTTAGTTTTGAAATTAAAGATCGAAATTGGAAGCTATAAATAAATTAACGTAATATATAATTAGTACCAATAAGGAAGTGAATTTTTTTTATTTGTTATTTTATGCTAACACTTAACAAAATTTTCTGGAAAAAAACTCTGTACTAGCCTTGCATTGATTTTGACAGTAAAAGTTCAGAAAATAGGAGCTTTTTTTAAATTTTCAAGAAGATTAGTCTTAAACATTTTAAACAATCTACTTTAATTCTGCTACATGTCTCTGTTGAATTCAAATTTCTGTTCAAATTCCAGTTTTACTAGCTGTTAATTTCTCTATAGAAGTAATTTATCTATCATCTGTTGCGATAAAACTCATGATATCGATTATTATGCCATATATGAAAAGGAACTTTTCTTTTCTTCACATTTCACTCCTGTACCTAGGCCTACGTAGCTCACTACTAGTTAGAAGTGCAAATAGAATATCGATGGGCCCCGTGTATACCAGGAACAGCCCACCGATGTTTGAAGAGGAAGTACAATACTTTCTATAAGGACTAGGGGGGGACTGGGTTTCGTATGGGAGAAAACTCGAAGAACTCCCACCAGACAACCGACATTCATGCGAGAGCCATTGTCACAATTGCCATCGAGTCGCTCGTTTCTTAAAGCAGCTACTATATGTCAAGGAATTATACAAAGATGTTAATATACTTCTTCCTTGTTGAACATTGGCAGGTTTCATGTACCACTTATATATCCTACGAAAAGCCCACAGATGCGTGAATAGTGACCCGTAAGAGGAGTTAGGAATTTTATTGGGCCATTTATTTTTTTTTACATTTATTTTATTTTATATTTTAGTTTATCAGTTTAGTAACCTCGAGAGGTAGTTAACTGCTTCATATTGTCATACGGCGTGAAACCTAGGACACTCCTTCTAAGCAATCTGATTATCAATGTGAATCTGAAATTTTTACGCATATTGACACAATTTCCATAGAGCCACCTAGTTTCTGAAAATAATACTTAGGGATTCGAAATTCGGCCATCCTTCACCTAAGCTGCGAAAGTTAATATTGAGCCACAAATCGGGCACGATATACTTATTGTAGACTTTTTTTAAAGGCCCTGATTTATATTTTATCTTACTAAATAAGTTAATATATATCAAAACCACAAAAAATATGTTTTTACTGGCTGTTGTGATCTTTCTTTTTAATATGCTATAATTTTTTTCATATTTATTCACCTAAAGAATCTGAAATTCAGGAATGAATTGGAGAAGGTATAAGTTAAGAAAACTTAAAAGAAGTATATTATAGGACTTCAAAGATAATAAAACCAGATCTTTCTTGCAGAAACAGTGAGTTTATGGATCTTTCAGTAGAAGAAAATTTTTGATTCCTCACGAAGGATCTCCGAGATTAAGCGAATTAAATATTCATAAGGCAAAGTATAAAACAAACAGGTTTTTGTTTGCACAGCATAAAACTAACCGTATTAAAGAAATGCGACTCAAATTTCAAGAGAGATTCCCTTCCATCTCCCGTAATAATTCATGAGAATTTTTATTCAGAAAGTCAATATCTTCACTTAATAAACAAATTTTATCGGAATAGATTTTCCACGATTTTTTTTATCAAACCTATTCTGTTTTTTTCTACTTTTTAAGGCAGCTTTAAAAATTCTCTAAAAGAAGCAAGATTTAAAGAAGAAAATATTCTTAAGTTGCATAACACTTTACAAGCGCAGTAAATGTAGAGATAATTGAAGTCTGTATGATGTAAAGCATCTTCTTATTTTATATTGATCGGAAAAAAAATTATCAATAAAGAGTGTAAAAAAAGAATATGATGATTAGACTAGTTTGAATCACACGTATTTATTTTCGTTAAATTAGTCACATTCATACTTTTAGTGTTAAATAGTATAGAAAAAAATGTTTGAGTATAATAACAAAACAAGTCTTATCCACTACTGAGGAAGTTCATTTAATTTAATGAGGGCGCTGCTGATGTCATGCAATTGACTTTGCTATATTTAAGAAAGGATCGTAACTAGGAAAATTATTTTGAAATAAAAAGTCAGAAGCTAATTTAATTAGTAAATAGAATAATCATGATAATTAATTATAATTTTTTTAACATTAATTATGATAATTTAAATAAAAGCCTTAGATCAAGGATGTTTAGATTTTTAAAGTATATTAATTGTATGTACTCAGAGTAACGTATCGACGTGAATACTCAAACATATACGAAAAAAATCTGTAGAAATTTATCTACGTAATATATGTATAGTTTTATTCTTATTATAAAATAATAAAAAAAGTATAATTATTGATAAATTTGTGATATAATGTTTTTCATTCATGCATCAGTAAAGAATGGGTGATAGTGGTACTTCATTAAATATGCGAAAATATGGATTACATGCTTAAGAAACTTACCATTTAATATTAAAGGTTTTATTTGGGTAAATTATTGGGTTACTTAAAAAAAATTACACGGGTATAGTAATAAAAAAACATAAGGAAACGCGAGTTTTTATTATTTTCACCTCATTATCCAGTTTAATTTTTCATACCATTTGATATGACATGCGCACAGACACAAAAACACAGTCAGATATATATATATACATACAGAGAGAGAGAGAGAGAGAGATTTAACAGAGCCTACGAGGAACATGAACTGAAACATTATAGGGGAACATAAAATATTATACTATGAGCAGTATATTAAATCGCCAAAGCAATAAGATGATACTCTCATTTAAAACTTTTATGAAATAACTTTCTAAAAAGACCTTAAAAGTATTTTTTAATTTAATATTTTAATTATCCTTGACTTAAAAAAAAGGCGAACTTATACGTGAAACTAAATGGAAATTCAGGAAAGCTACACTCTTAAAGTAAACATTTAACAGCACGAGCATTACAGCTAAATGGAAATTTGCACGCACGTTTAGCTTCAACGAATACAAGGAGATGTTCAGCGAGAATAAAAAAAACCGAATTCAAAGAAAAGCAAATTACATTTCATGTTTCAAAAGTTTATGAGCATAAAAAAACTGGTATGATTATAAATAATGTTTATTCTGTTCCTGACTTGTGCATATAATTCCCTCTTTTTACAACAGAACGTTAAAGTGGTTTGCATTTGAACGAGGTTTGTTTTGTTTCAATCAAATAAAAAAACACGCTAATAACAGAATAGAAAACGCACAGATGAGTCAAACCGAAAATGTCATCTAGATAAGGACATGATATTCGAAAAGCAAAGTTAATAAATGAAATGTGACAAAACATTTGAAACCTAAATGATTATTTATTTTTTATAATCTTATCATCTTACAGATCATGAGTGTAAATAAATAAATTGCATGATTTAAATGAAGTTCATTCCATTCCTAACTTCACGTAATTTATTTTTATTTATGTTTCTTATTTAAAACCAAACGCTATAGAACAAAATGAGTAGAAATAGACTTTGCTTTTGTTTTGTTTCAACCCATAAAAAGAAAGTAAAATTAGAATAGAAAATGCATGTAATGGTGAGTATGGGGATACATCTACTTGAGCAAATGGCATTCCAAAAAACATATAATAAAACAACAATTTCGAATTTAAAGCGCTCTACTTTGACGATCCATTTGTAACATCTTTTCTTCTGATTTAGAAAATCTACATATTTTATAAAACCAACAAGGGAAAATACGAGCAGATTTTGAAGAAGATCATTTTCTGATAGCAAGCATTTTATTAAATATTCATTGATTAGGAAAACATCCAATGTACTTTGTAACAGAGAATGCCATTTGCGAATGTACATTTCTTTAAAGTAGAAATATATTTCAACATTTCTGTTAGGTTATAAAGACAATGATTGTGGAAAGAAATTTCTTCAGAAAAAATTATATACTTTTACTTGCATAGTACAATAAAATTTTTGCGTCAGATAAAAGTATAACGGTGCAAGTAGGTTTGAAACAACTTGCAGCGATTTCTGGTAAAGAATGTAAACAGAAAAACATTATAAAAGTTTTTCTTGTATAAAATGTTTGATGAAAGATAAAAAACTAAATAATTTTACTAAATTTAATTTTTTATTGCATCTGCTTAATGTGTAAACATAAATTTGTTTTGTAATTATATCTGTAATTGTGAAAAACATTGTAAACACAGTTACTGGTTAAAACCGAATCAAAACAATTCAGACTTTTAATAATGGTTAATGAATACTTTATAGCTGAAACAAAAATGGAAAAATAAAAGAGGATATCACTGTCATAATTATATTTTATGCAAATTTTTTATAGTTAAAATATTAAATTTTAAAATTAAAATCTGTTTTATAAAATAATTTATCATATATAATATGATATAAGTAACACTTTTATTATTTAATATTAACTATTAGTTTTCATACAAAATATTTTTAATATCTTTTACTACTTTTACTGTGCTTTTACTTTTATAAACAATAAATTATGTTTAGATTTATTTATATAAAATAAAGTTAACTTAAATAAACTTATAGTTTCCTTCTTTTGTCTCAATGATTTAAAAGATTTATGTTTTAATTGTTAGGAAATGTTAGGAAAACATTAAAAGTTCAAGTTCTGTCGTTAAAGTTCAGCAAGAATCCAATAAAATATCCAAATTATGTTATAGTGAATATTAATATTACAGTTATTACGTTTTGTCAGTATTGCTTGTCATTGTTAACTAAATACTGTAGAGGAAATTTTTTTATTAATGTATCGCAAACCAAAATCATCAAAAATTCTACTAAAAACATCTTTCAGGCATTTGACAGAAATAGAAATGGAATGTATGAAAAAAAAAATATTCTTTTTCTAATCAAAATTCTTGTTCAACTGTCAAATAAGGCATTAAAAAGCAAAAAATGCTTCATTATTTCTTTCATTCTCTAATTTTTGAGATGCAAATCAATTTTACGTTTTAAATTTATCATAAAAAATAAATTGTTTGATAAAAAAAAAATTTCAAAATGATTTCCATAAAACATTATATTTATTTCATGAAAAGAAACGTAGCAGACATTTTTGCATGAATTTCATTTAAAATACATTACACTAATTAAACAAACCAATTGATATAATTAGTTAATCCAGGTATTAATAATTTTTGAATAACATTTTTCATATCATAACAAAATGAAAAATTTAATTCAAGTAAAACAGTTTTAATGATTCAAAAATGGAATAATGCATTTAATTAAAAAATCCTCTTTTTATTTTGCAAGTATTTTATTTCATTGTAAATTAAAATCTATCAAGGTATTAAATTTATTAGGTATCACAAAACAGAACTATTAGTATAACATTTTTCAGGCATTTGAACGAAAGAATGCAATTCATTTGTTCTAATGATTTATGCCAAATATTAATTGAGCATTCGAGAATTATTTTTCTAAAAGTGAAACCATTTAACTTTTTATTAAAAATACTAAGTAGAAAATTAAAAGCTGTCAAAAATGCTTCTTAGTAATTGAGTGTAACGTTGTATGTAATTGATTTTGATTTAAATTAAATTAATTAATTATTTTCTTCGTTTTACCAATTTTTTAAATGGCAATCTGTTTATCGATGGGACACGATGGATGGACACATTGTCACAATCGTCACCGAGTCTCTTCGTTTCTATTAGCAGTGATTGCATGTCGATGAGCTGACACTTTTACATAACTATATTGTCATAATAGCCATCGAATCTTCTTGTTTCTGAAAATGCCTCTTAGAGATTCAAACTTCGGCCCTCCTGCACACCAGTTAAGAAAGTTACCATTGACCGCGAGGCGGGCAAGATACACTTATTGTAGATAAGTGTATCTTTCTAGACTTGCACTATTATAGTGCAAGTAGACGGATAGGACAAGATACTCTATTTTGATATCAGCAGCATACTATACACTATTATATTTTTAAAAACAATTGTGATTTGTATTTTATCTTACTAAATAAATATAATTGAATAGATGATCAAAACAAATCAAAACATGTTTGTACTCACTGCTGGGATTTTTTCTATGTTTATTTTTTCACATTTATTCACCTAAAGAATCTGAAATTCAGGAATGAATTAAAGAAGGTGTAATTTAAGAAAACTCAAAAAAGTATATTATAGGGCTTCAAATATAACAAAACCAGTGCTTTCTTACAGAAACGGTGAGTTTGTGGATCTTGCTGCAGAAGAAAACTTTGGATCCCTCACGAAGGTTCTCCGAGATTAAGCGAATTAAATATTCATAAGGCAAAGTAGAAAGCAAACAGGTTTTTGTTTGCACAGCATAAAAATAACATTATTAAAGAAATGCGACTCAAATTTCGAGAGGTATTCCCTTCCATCTCTCTTAATAATTCATGAGAATTTTTATTTAGAAAGTCAATATCTTCACTCAATAAACAGATTTTATCGGAATATATTTTCCACGACTTTTTTTAAACCCATTCTGTTTCTTTTTTTCTTCTTTTTTTTTTTTTTTTTTGAGCCACCTTTAAAAGTGCTTTAAAAGAAGCAAGATTTAAACTGAAAAATAGTCTTAAAATGAATAACACTTTATAAGTATGGAAAAAAATAAAGATAGTCGAAATCTATACGATGTAATGCATCTTCTTACTTTCTTAATTGCAAAAATATTAAAAACACTTTTGAAGTTCAATCAGTCTAAAGAGGGCGCTGCTGATTCGTTGCCATATTTACGAAATGATCGGACAAATGGAAATTAATATGAAATAAAAAATGGGAAGTTAATTTAATTAGAAATGAAAATATTCATGATAACTAATTATGATTATTAAAAATTAATTATGATGATTAAATAGAAGCTTTATACTAAGTATGCTCAGACTTCTAAAGTCTACTTATAGTATGTACTCAACATAAAATGTCAACGAACCGTACACACAAACAAACACACACCACACACATGAAAAAAGAAAACTGGGAAAATTATCTAATATATGTAAATTTTATTTCTTTACATATAAAAATAAATAAATAATAATAAAAACCAAATAAAAAACTTGACGCGTGATAATACATTTGTTTAATAAATGTTTCATAATTTAGTTAAATTTTTTATAGCAAAAGATATGAATCAATAATTATTTTTTATCTACATTCAGATCTTAAAAATGCTTGTTCGAAAATATGTGTTGATGCAGACAGATTTCCACATTTTAATGTTTTATTTATATAGCGATACAGCATCCAAGATGGATAGGATTTGTAGTCTTCAATACAATACAAAATATTTCACAAAATGTTTTTTTTTTTTTTTTTTACTATTTAGATATACATTTTTATATTTACGAAATTAAAGCCGTATCCTATACCCTGATTCACTAATTCACCGAAATCTGAAAAATCTTGTAACAAATTATCAATTATATTTTTCACATTAAAGGAGAATATATTGAATCAAACCAAAAGTCCGCAGTTTAGTATGGCGCAGGAAACAGTTACTAAATACCTACTTTAAATGTTTAATGATTTTAGAATTTTACGCCACACTATTTTACAATTGCAGTTGTGCAAATTTTGGGTTTTAATTTCTTTTTGATCGGTACACTTTTTTTTTTGTTGAAATTGATTAATTTTTTATGTGAAATGGCTTGTAACCTTTCCTATATAAAAAAGTTTATGTTAATGAAACGGAAATGACGCCAAACCTTTCTTCCCAATTTTTACGGATTATAATAGAAAACATTGTCCTTATTATTTGGCATACCAGGAAGTTGATTGCATTCAAATGGAACAAATATGGAGACCATTATATGCCAGTTCCCATAAAATCGAAGTAATTCAGTAATATGATTCTAATAACTAATTCAAGGATATTGCTTTATCAGATTTAACTTTCAAGTGTCCTATGAAAAAAGCTAATGTTTACAAAGCATGCCGTTAAAACAGTTCTTTTAATCCCTGCACATTACGGACTGGCTTGAATTGAGATCGAGTGAGTTTAAAGACAAATACATGTCAGTTTCAATCCCCTTTAAGTAATTCAAGGACATTACATGATCAGCTTAATCAAGGATATCACTCTGTCAGATACAACTTGAAATATGTCCTTACCTTACGTCGTATCTTTTTTTAAACATTATCATTGATAATGGTGTCCTTTCTTGCACACCAGGAAGTGGCATGGATTCAGATCATGTGAGTATGAAGGTCAATACATGCAGTTTAAATTACATCGAAATAATTAACGACCATCATTTTATCAATTTATTGAGAGATCACTCTATTAGATACTACTTGTAAGCGTTCACTATATATATATTGTATACATATATTTGTAAGGATCCTTTATTTGATTTCAATTTGTATACATATTGTTATTATAATTTCTATTTATAATTAATTTTTGATTTACATAAATGGTCAACTCGTGGTCCAGTCGAAATAGGGATTGCATAGCACATAGGAGAACTCGGATTCGAATTCGCTTGCGGTTTTAGTAACAGACACTATTTGCAGATACGAAGAAATTCGATGACTAAATAATATTGCATCTATAATTAAGTGTTCAGAGTTAAACTGTCTGGTGGACGCTGGTTTCTAGGGTTTCTCTCGCCCAAATGACAGACAGTTTTGTCTCAAAAGTTCCGACACAAGGAAATGGCCTCAATTATCTTATAATGGATAACATGCATAAATGAAATACGAATTGACCTATGTATTATTCACATGTATACATATCTAGAACATAAATTTTTGTAAGGAACCTTCATTTGATTTCAACGGTTTCATAGGTTGTTTCCGATTTTATAACTAATTGTTTCTTTAAAAATTAGAAATTGTTAATACGTTTACTATAAGAAAATATTCAGTTGAATTTTAGCCGGAGAAGAAAGCTGTCTAACCTTTTTTCTTACATCAATTACATAAAATTGTTTTATTAATGATTTAATAAAATGGTAATGAATAAGAAAATCCATCATGAAAGTCCTAGAAAATTCACTTAATATCAACAGAAATGTGTACAATGAAACATATCAATTAGAATGCATACGTGTGTAAGCATTGAAAATGACTTCCTTTATTGCTAACTTATCATCTTGTTGAAATATATTTCTTAAGAAAAATTACAATTAATTATTCCAGAAAATGAATATTAAAAAAAAGCTTTAAATTAAGTTAATTATAACATAAAAATGTGTATGCATAAAAATATTATATTTGCATAGATTTATAATTTGTAAGCTTAAAAATGCTTGCGTAAAAAAGCGTAAGTTTGTCTTTTAATTATTATAAACTTTAAATGTTACAACAAAATCCCACTGAAACAGTCTAAACTTTAAATACATTTAAAAGAATAAGACATCTTCATTTAATATTGATAATTCAATTTACTAAACCGAAAACGTGTTTTAATATGTTGTCAGAAAGTTAATTATAATTAAACTTTACCTTAATATTTTTAAATTAATTTCGTTCTTCTTCATAAGGTTTCACGTATAACCTGGAAAGAAGAACAGAAAAATCAAAATAACACTTTTAATTAATTTTCAGAAAACACGAAGTCTTCTAACAGATACTCGAATGAAGATATGGAATGAAGTTAAAAGAAAGAAGTGGTGATATGAAATCGAATAAAGTTTACCTAAGTTAAAATTAAGAAGGATCTTTAACTAGAATTTTAATATTATTTTTTGAAATAGTTGTTAATAAACTATTATTATGGACTTTTCATTGGATTACTTAGAAAATAAATTGTAATTTCTATTTTTTTGCACAATGTTTCCTTTAAGTTTGCATGTGTTTGCCACATATTATTTTAATATTTTCAACTTATATTATTTGGAATATTATATATTATGTGAAAGGTGTATACTAACTTCATAGAGAGTTTGATTTAAATCCATACACTGAATGAACACTTACTGTACTGGAAATAGCCTCAGGATGCCTTCCATATCGTTGACAATGAAACAATTTTTCAGCGTATAGATTTATCGCATTGATCTCCGTCATAAATATGGAAGTTTTCAGTTATACTCGCTTGCGTCTTTCGAACGAAACTTCCATAGTTTAGAAGACAAAGCTACTAACCATTAAGTTCTAATCATTATTCGAATTTCTATTAATGCAACATTAATAGTAACCAGAATAATTTATGATGAATTAACTAAATACTACTGACATGATGGCTTTGGTATAATTCAGACACATCATGGTTTGTAACAAGGAATACAGCTAAGAAACTATGACGAATTTTGCTTAGTAAAGTTTGTGATTATTCAGGTGATAATTTGATTGGGTAGTTAAAAAAAAAAATTTTTTTTGTAGTTTATTTTGGATACGTTAGTTGCATGTAAATTTCTCAGAGATTTTGGTGTAATTAATAATATAAAACATTTCTTATTAATCCTATGAAATATGCATCCCTGATTCAATATTGCAATTGCGTTATTTAGAAGAAAAATAAATTAATAAGCTCAACATTCTTACAAAAATTAAGATAAAGTACGTATCAAAATATTTTTAATTTATTTATGAATTCATTTAAGACAAAAGAACAAATCCTATGTCTAAAAATCTCATGGCTATGATAAATTATTTATTATTCCAATTATAATATAACATTCCTATTTTTGGAGAAAATGTATCGATGTAATGATAAATAAATAAAAATAAGAGTGAACATTTAATTGACACACAGCCAAAATATACTTTTAGGAAATTAAATGAAACAACATGCATTGCATGCTTAACTTAGTTTTAAATGTTAATAAAGCATATTGGGATGTAACATTGATTTTTTAAAAATCTTCTTTGGTTTTGTATATTTAACTTCAATCTGACTTGAGGTCAGCAACGAATGGTGTAAAACGTCCAAGTCATAAATAAGAACCTTATAAAATGGAATACCATATGATGGCATACCTTATAACTTGCTTCTTTCAGAAACGATAATAATCGGTGGTGATTGTATTGGTATGTGCGAGTATCACGGATCCACAATCGTATTGGCTGATAGGTGATTTTCGTGTTTTCTGTCCTTCGATACACAAATATGGAGCAATTGCCCCTGAGTTCTCATATCCTCGACAGACATCTGTGGGACTTTCGTATCATATGTAAATATGTTTGATGTACATGTAAGTACTTAAAGTAAATTATTTGTTGAATAAATTGTAAAGTAATTAAGTAAATTATTTATTGAATAGGGTGGATTTATTAACCTCGTATTTTGTATAGAAGTTCTTATTCTATTTTTTGACTGCATTATGTTTGACGCACGATAATTAATTATCAAATTAATTACATCATTTTTAAATGCTGTATTGACATCGTAAATATTATATAACCTGATGAACTGCCAGGAAATGTCAGCCATTTTTAAACATTTTGAATTAAACCCAGAAATTCATCGTCTCCATTAGTTCAAGAATAATTCTGTTAAATTGTCCAATTAATTCGCCCGTGTTTATAAGACTAAAAGAATTTGCAGTACTTTATTATTATAAAGTTCTTAATAAAAATAATTTTTATCCAGGTAAGTGAAAAAATATTTATGCCCTGAAAGTAAGTCCTCAAATAGTAAAAGCAAATGAGGGTTCAGAAATTGAAATTCAATTTTGATCTTGATTGTGAAAAATGCATCAAGAAATTGAAGAAAATGATTTCAAATATTAATTTTTATTTCATAAAAATAATCATTCAGCTTTATAAACATCAATATCCCCATAATGAAATTTTGGCTAAAATTCCATTTTAAAAGTAGTATTAGGTAATGCTTGAATGATTTTTTTAAGCATGTTTACTAAATGGAATATTTTCGTCGTAAAACTTATTCTTTCTAAGAATATTTTGAAACGGGTATGGACTTTCTAAAAAATTGCAATAAATAGAATTAATACTAAAATAAAGTATTAAATTTATGTCTTCCTATGAGCTAAAGTGCACGCAAGCATTTTGAGAAACAGAATATTTGAAAAGAAAATATATTTAAAGAAATAATTTGAGGAGAAATTATTTTTTATTTGATTTGAAATTAAACATTTTTTTAAGAAAAAAAAAAGACTTTTAAAAAAGACACATGGGAAATTCTAAGAGTTGTATAAAAAAAAGTATACACCTTGCACTTTATTCATTTAAAATATATTTAAATTTATGGGTTTTTTTACTAGCATTAAAAATATTTCTGATTAAAATTAAAAAGTGAATTAAATTAAAGTAAAACTGATATAAATGCTAAAACTATGTATATTTAATAATTTCTTAATATGAATGAAAAAAATGATGTACGAGAAATTTTTTTTCTTCGATAAGAGATTATAACATAAGTAATAACGTTAAATAAGTTATAACACTTTTCTTTGATAATTTCCCTCATTATAACTTTGACGATCACTACGATAGTTTTCAAAGAGTTTTGAATTTCCATTTGAATAGCGAAACTATTCCATTGTCTGAAAATGTGGAGTAATTGATTCTAAAATGATTGGTCTCCCATTCTAAGTTTGCAATTTATCCCAATCAGGATGACTGACAGTCGTACTAAGATTTATAATTATTTATGATAGATGAATACTCAAAGTTCATGTCAAAATTTCTCTTGGATTAAATATGTGGAAAATTCATATATCCATGGACATATATAGTCTAGGAATTTAAAATATTCAGCAGTTCAAAAGTTCATTGTTCCATTTTATTTCGAAAACAATTTTTTATTGATTAATTTGAGGGGATTTAAAACATTATGGTATTATTTGAACAAAGGCTCATTTGATATAATAACTTTGTACCCCAAATAAACCCATAATTTGAAGCATTTAGATTTAAATAATTTAATGTATTGAATTAACTATTGTAATAGTGAAAAATTCACTCTTAGTAAGAAAATTCAGACGTTAAAAGTCTCAGAACCACTTCAATAGTTTGCAAAGAGTTTTAAACTACTGTCTGAACAACGAAACTATTCTATTGTCCGATGTCCAGTCTGAAAACTTGGATTCATCGATTCTGAAATCATTGGTCTTCTATTCCAAGTTGGCAATTTATCCCAAATGAGAAGGACGGACATTGCAGCTGAGCTTTAGAAATATTTATGGTTTTCGAAAACCGAGAATTCCTGTCGAAACCCTTTTGGATTAAATGCCTTTCTATGGGTCTAGGGAGTTAAAACATCCAGGAATTCCGAAGCTCATTGTTCTATTGAAGTTTGGAAGGAATTTTTCAGTTCAACATTGAATAAAATGACTGAATTTGAAGTAATATTTCTTATTTGGGGAAAAGTTTATTTGATAACTCTACTAATAACTCTGAAACAAAATAAACTCGTATATTGAAGTAATCAGATACAAGAATTTTAATATTTTATTAAAATAAACGAGTGATAAACTAGATTTTACGAAGAAAGAAATAATAGATGAAGAATGTTTTTTGTTACTGTTAAAAGTTTTCAATGATCATTTTAACGAATGGAAAAGACTTAATAGTTATTTATTTCACCTTTCACATTTTATCTTTAATTTTCTGAAATGAGTATGCAAACTTAAATAAAACAAAATTATTTTGAAATTTCAAAATAAATTTCAGAATAAATGTGCTAAGAAAAAACCTTGAAATATCATAAATACCCTTAATCTTAAGCAACATTTGTATAATTGTTGGAAATTGCTTACATTTCATTTAATTACACTTTTAAATGAGGGATGGTTGACTACTGAATACATGCGAGATTTTTTAACTCAAGAGCCTCTCTCGAATTGAAATGTTTAATATGAGGAGTAATATGAGGATGTCCTGTAAGTAGCAGATTAATGTATAGATAAAAGTATCTACTTTAGTACCATTATAAAATGAACTCTCCATTGGAGAAATAAATAAAGCGTTCTGTTAAAAACACCTTTTACAGTAAAATGTAAAAAAAAAATTGTCAACTTGGAGTATAATACCAATGATTTTAAAATCAGTCAATGTATTTTTTCAGACTGGACTTCAGAGAATGAAATAGGATTTCATTGTCTAATGAAAGTACAATATAATAATGTAAGTTTGGCACAGCAGGCAGCATACGAGTGAAAAGAAAAACAACTCAAAGATGGCAAAACATGCGGGAAAAAGGCTCCTCCTTAATCAGAGGGCGCTTGAGTTCTTGCATCTTCTTTCCAACCTCTTATGGTGCGGTCCACCATCTCAGGGCACTTGGCTAAGGTGAGATTACACTAGTAGAGGCCTTTCTTTATCCCAAAGGTTTCTAAACTTACTTTTACCATCCCCTCATTTTTAAAAAAAATGAGGGCAAATGAAAATGAAAATATTATTCAGCGCCCTAAACTCATTGCTATCTATGAATTAATCGACGACTCTTATTTTTGTCAGCAGAATTCTAAGATCGTTGTGATTCGATACTCTTTCTTTTTTTTTTTGTTAATAAATTTGTGGCTGTACTAAATATAACAAAGGAACTTGTGGCCTATACCACTAAATATGATAAAGGAATTATTCTTCTTCTCTACTTTCCTTAAGCAATCTCCACCCCATTATTTTATTAACTGCCTCCAAATGCACCCTAGACTTTCGTCGACACCTTCTATTGGTTGCACTACTCACTACGATGTGGTATCTCCCATTTTGGGACCAGGGCTTTAACCCATTCAGCAGTCATGATGTTCTCTGATTTACGTCACTCAAATGGTCAATCCCTCCATTGGAAACTGGCTTGCGGTTGAAATTCTCATTTCGTCTATGTGTCTCTTGAATTAGAAAGGGTGTAAAGTTAGTGTTCCTAATTTAATTAATAAAAGGCGAAATTACACTAAGATCTGTCTTGCCTTCATAAAAATTCTTTTTTACAACAATTCAAATTTTAATTTTTATGCACTAGTAGATTTGTAAATTTTGCTTTTATTTTTTATACATAACAACATGAATGTTTAATAAACTTGATACTTTATTCATAATGAAATAAATTTTTGCCCTGCGAAACTTTCTGAAAAAGTATTTTTATTCAAGGAACTCTAGTACTACTTCTTTCACTAATATAAAAAAAATGTGGCATAGGTAGGCAACATTGCAATCGATTTCCATTACAGAAAACACTAGCAATACTACACTTTTAAACTAACAGAATTTGCTGCATTGTTTTAATAATGCCATTTTCAAAATAAGGAATTTCCAATAACCATAGTAGCTGAAATATTTCACCTATATAAACCTTAGTATATAAAAGATTTCAAATTAAATACAAGCAGTTTCATTGATCCCTTAACGAATAAGTTTTATTCCAGTGGTAAATAAATCCAATAGTTATTTTATATTAAATAATATGAAATCAAAATTCTGAGGAGTTGTTTCACCACCCCGATACAAAGCTTTATAAAATTATACTGTTTTATAAATATATTGAACTGAAAAAATAATTTTCATATTTTTGAAACATTATCAAATACTTAACAACATTAGATTATGTAAATTTCAATTTTGGTGATAGTAATGGTGAGACTGATAATTCTTTAGTTTTAATTAGCTAGCATAATTTGACTATACAGCTTGACTGAAAATATATGTTTCTCATTTTGGTAAATTTAATAAAAAAAAGGACATAAAAAAATTCAGAAATTTTTTTTAAAAAAGTAAGTTTAATTAGAAGAACACTTGAAACGGGGACATTAATAAATGGGGAACGCAAATTTTTTTATCATTTTAACTTTAAAAATATTTATAACAAATATAAAACAAATTTTAAAAAATAAAATCTGTTTCCTATTATACCCTATTTTTACTGTAATACGATTTTTATTGTGCTTGGGTAGCATTAAATAATATTAAATAACAAATGGCTTGAAAATACTAAATTTATTTAAATGGTATTTTATAATAATAATAATAAATTCAGATTGTTAGAAAAAAAAAAATTATATTTTTATTTAAATAAAAATGAAATTCATTTTCATTTTATGTAGGAATA
Organism: Caerostris darwini; assembly: GCA_021605075.1. NCBI lineage: Eukaryota > Metazoa > Arthropoda > Arachnida > Araneae > Araneidae > Caerostris > Caerostris darwini. Next base: position 76,031 of record BPLQ01006092.1, on the reverse strand, counting down.
ATAAAGAATTCTAATAGATGTATAGAATACAATTTAGAGTATGTAACAGCTTAATATATGAAAATTTTTAAAAAATGACAGAATCGATGTACATCTTACCCATAAATATTAAAATTTAATGTAAGTGCAAAACGCGTAACAGCAATTTAAAAAAAAATTACTATAATATTCCAACTGATTTTCTTTTCTTGAAAAATCTAATTTTCAATTTTAGATAGAATTGTCTTTAATTTTATGGCACGATTTTTTAGAACCCTTCTACATTATTTAATTATAAAATTATTAGCTCGTGAAAGAAATTTAAATAAATATCATGCATATAAAAACTCTGAAAAAATTTTAAAAAAGAATAGTTCGTGAACAAAATTTTGATAACCCATGAGAATAGCTCATGAAATAAATTTTTAAAAAATTAACCAGACAAAAAAGTTGATGAAGAATAAGAAATACTCTACTCTCAAAAGCAATACTCACAATTATCACTGCCAGGAGAAGTGTTAGGAGCAGCTCTTATAGCATCTTAGAGTTCGTCAAAAGTAAAATGCCTATTATAAATTTGGTTGGAATCATTCAAAAAATGAAAAGGTATAAATTTATGGTTGGTGAGCTTATTAAAATGAAATGCTAACATATTAGCTTGTTGATTCGGATCTGTAGTAATCAAATTAGCACTGGTGTGGAAGATCGTATTGCTGACCAGATTATTGTCTCTACTACGAATCGTTTTAATAATTTTTTATATTTTGTCATTATAGCCGATAGAGGTAAAAAAGGAATTCCAGTAATGTCTCTTAAGCTGAGAAATGAACCCACAAAGTTTAGCAGAAAATTTTCTTGTAAGAAATCCGGGGGGCTCGTGAAAATTGAGATCGGGTTTGACGCAAAAGTTTGCGTTTCTGTCTTGAAACGTTATTTAAATGTGTATTCTACCACGGAAGTGTTGAGTGGCGGGATATTTCATTTTTTTTATTATTATTATTAACAAGAGTATGTGTCAAGAAAGATTGTAAGTCATAATATTATGCAAAAGTGCGATCGAAATTTTGTTGGTCTTGATCTTCTTGCTTATTGATATTGATTCTGTTGATCTTTCTGAAGAAAAAAAAAAGAACTTTAGACCATATAATTATCGGTCTTCAAATTGCTTTGGAGAAGTTAAGTTGAAGGGATAACTCATTGGGTATCAAAATGAGTAATAGATAGAAGTAGAGTTTCTTGTCTAGTATAGACATATAGTCAATATGCTTCAACATGATTACTTTTGAAGCTATGTTGTCCTTGAGACCTCTGGAAAATGTTTTCGATATTGTGCCGTTTATAACTTCAAATTCAATAGTGAAGGTAAGAGCTCCATGTTGATATGCTAATTGTAAATTTATAGGGATATTATGATGAGATTTATAAGTAAGGTCTGAGGTCTAGTGTATGAGTAGAATAGAAAATTCGAAGAGGACGTAATATGCTTGGAAAAAGCTCCTCATTCTTAATAAAGCATCTCGTCAGAGAACACTAGTTCTATTTAAGCAAAAAAGGAAAACCGGCGAGTGAGAGTGGATAAGAGGGCTACAAATATGGATTGAAATTTGTTCTTAGAAGTACACAAATAGTCCATGACTGGTTTCAGACCCAGCAAAATGTATTCTTTTGCAGAAATATAATGGCGGTAAAACGCCTGTTTTGTGGTTTTTGTTGATGATATGCACGTATTTCTCCTTTGCTCATAAAATAAAAATAATTTAACATCCTCTAAATAACTTCCTAAAAAAATCCAGAAAAGTAACTTTTGATTTAACGATTCAATTACAAATGACAGAAAAACTAAAAAAAAAGTTTTAAATAAAAAACTGGAAAGGCAGTTACTTTTAAAAATCTTAATCTTCAAAGTGAACATTAAACAAAGCACATTACAGCAAAATGGAAATTTGCACGCTCATTTTGCATCAGCAATTCATGCGTTTTTTTTTTAAATCAACATTTTTTCGTTCTATTTTCTAATGCTTTTTTTTTTTTACCTTTTTTACATTTATTCAATATTTTCTGTTCACATAATAAGAAAATGCAAATAGTACTTCAGTAGTAAAGTAAGAATACATAGAATTGAGAATTCAAAAAGGTTAAATTACATGTTATGTTCCGAAAGATCATGAATGTAAATAAATAAATCTATAAAATGAACTTCATTCCATTTTTGACTACATTGAATTCTTCCTTCTGTTATTCTATTATAACAAAAAAATTTTCAGAATGATGTTTACTTCGTTTTCAATAGCAATAAAAGGAAAAAGCTCATATTAGAATAGAAAGTGCTCAGAAATCTAAGATTGTGACGTCATTTAGAAAAGCTAACGACCCTTTGAGAAGAAAAATAAACAATCTGAATAAAGCAAAGTAATTTCGAATTTCAAATGATTTTTGACGATCATTTTGCAACATTGTGTTTAGAATATCAACTTAGTATCTACAATAATCAAGTGAAATCCGATATAAATATTTAAATACGTTATTGTTTAAAAAAGGGTAATTGAAAACATTTTTTCATTCAAAATAAGAAGTAGAATTCTTTAAAAAAAAATATTCATTATATGAAAAAAACTATGTTTTAAAAAGTTTCAAGTATTCCGTTTGTTAAAACTTAAAGAAAAGCGTTAAAAAAAAGAAAGATTATTTGTGTAGAATAGTGACAAAATAATTGAATGCTGAAAAAACATTTTGCTTCAGATATTAATATCAGCGAGTTTAAAGTAAAGAATAGTGAACTCTTCAAAAGCAGTAAAAATTGCTCAAGTTATTTTTTACATTAAATCTTTGATTTCGGTGATTTAATAATCGAAATAGTTTCTTTCAATTTTTTTCATTTGACATCTCATTGTTCAGATCTAAAAAGTGATGGCAGAAATTAGCATAACAAAATATAAATTTCCTATCTAATATTTATATACACATTTATTGCTTAAAGATTTCTAACACATCATTTTAAAAAGGCATTAAAATAAAAAAAAATTGTAAAATTTCTTTCCACTAACCATTTTTTCTGAGTTTTATTTCGTGGGAGAAAAAATTGAAGGTACCATCTCACGATTACAAAAAGTGAGACTAGACGGATTGCGCTAGAAAGTCATCCTCTTAATTGCAGCCCAACATCACCATTCTTAAGTACTCCCCGGGGGGTCCTTCCTGCGGTGTTTTTGCTCGCGCATTCCTTAGAGGAGACTATTCAAAAATGTTTGTGAATTTAGAAGCCGATCTGTCTCTGAGTACTAAATGGACGCACTTAAGAAGTCTTGGGAGAAGATGCCCCAGAGAACGGCCATTGTCGTTTCGCAACGGGATTCTTTAAATATATATATTTTTTGATGATTTGGAGCTGGAGGTTTTTTGTTTGGTGAAAATAAATTCCGAGTGATGAAATGGAGGGGATTTTTTTGAAGGATTCAATTTCAATCTTTCTCTTTAAAAATATGTTCCTAGATCTCATAATCAGCGTTTTTCTTTTCGTTGAATAAAAATGTATAAATATATTTAGTTTATATACACTGTATCTCGTATCTGTTTGTCTGAATATTTTTCGAATAATGCATTTTCCCAGTTTATTTTTAAGATATCTTAGCAAAATCGAGTTTGCAATGTAGGGAATCAAACGGGTTATGAATAATGCCTAACAATTTTTTTTTTTTTACGTTTTAATGAATATCGTCTATTGAACAGAAAACAACTTTTAAAAGAAAATATTTGCACATGTTAAAAAATTAAAATAAATTTAAAATACTCTTAATTAAACGTATAATATAATTTAAATAGGTTTTTTTGATCAAATAATAATATATGGATATCGTTGAATACATTAAATTATTGTTTTTTTAAAAAAAACTATTTGTCAATTTAAAAAAAATATTAAAATAAGTATAAGCAATTTTTAAGAAATTTCTCTTGAATTTATAAAAGAATATCAAACCCAAGTTTATCCTAATTTTAATAAAAAAAATTATGGAGTTTTATCACAGACAGTTCCTTTGGTCTATCCAAAATCTTAATTCTTAAGAATGATAATTAAACGATTAAATAATAATGAATTAATTAGTGAAGTTTATTTACGAATTTCACTGGATTGTATTTGAAAGTTTTTTTAACATAACCAGACGAATAGATTTATGCGAGATATTTATATAATTAGAGAGAAATCACGATAAAAATTAATCTTATGAAAAAATAAAATGAAAATAATAAAATATTTTTCTTATTCTTTATTGAAATAAAATCATCTGAAAAGTGTTTCCATGGTCACTGCTTGACAATGATTCAATGTTAAAGTAAAATTATAACTTAGATTATGAAGTTATTCCATTAATATGAACTATTCCATTTAATCCAAAGTCTGTTATGAAGGACATGGAGTGATTAATTCTAAAATCATTGGTTTCGTGCACAAAGTTGGAATTTCTCCTAAATGCGGGAAACCATCTTTAATGGTTTCAATAACCTACAATTCTTATGAAAATTTTCTAGTTTTATTGTCATTCTAAGTGTATTATAAAGACTTATAAAAAAATTTATAGTTACCCAATTATTGTATTTGATTTCAAAGCGCGCTTTTTACAAAATTATATGGCATTTAATCAGTAGAGTATTAGATAAAATAAATTTAAAATGCGAAATTTAAAATAATATCTAATTTTTGAATTTGAAAATTGCCTTTAAAATGTTTTTTATTATTGAAATATTATTTTGGGATTGTTTTGATGAAATGCATTGGTTTTAATTTAATTTTTAGTTGAGGAATTTAATTTGTCTTTTACTCTTCCTTACAATTAATGTGAGAAGTTAATCATCATTTTTCAATACAGCAAGCCAATTGACTATGAAAATTCTTTTGAAATTATTACTTTTTCTTCCTTTCTAATGAATATATCAGATCATTTTATAATGAATAAAACGAGCCGAAGCTTAAAATTACAAAAAAGAAGAAAAGGGTATTTCTTAATTTCATACTTTTTCCTATATGTTGTAGTAAACATCTTTTAATAGATTTTTATAAAATAACTTTTTAAAAACACAGAACAATATTTTTACGTTTAAAATTTTAATTATCCTTGACTTTGAAAAAAAAAGCGAACTATATGAAAATCCGGCCAAGCTATACTTTTAAAGTAAACATTTAACAACACAAACATTACCGCCAAATGGAAATTTGCACGCACGTTTTGCATCAACAAACTTATTCAACAGCTTTTAAATAATCACTTTTTTTCTGTTGCTTGTTATATTTAATATTTTTGTTAAACAATCAAAAAATTCAAGGAGCTGTTCAGCGAGAAAAAAAAAGAATTCGAATTTAGAATTCCAAGAGAAACAAATTACATTTTACCTTTCAAAAGTTCATGCGCCTAAAAAAACTGGTATGATTAAAATTAATGTTTATTTATTTCCTGACTTCTGCATATAATTCCCTCATTTTAAAACAGAACGTTAAAGTGGTTTTGCATTTGAACAAAGTTTGTTTTGTTTCAATCAAATAAAACACACGCTAATAACAGAACACAAAACACTAGTATGAATGAAACAGAAAAAGTCATTTAGATAAGAAAATGATATTCGAAAAGGAAAGCTAACAAATGAAATGTAACAAAACATTTCAAACCTAAATGACACTTTTTTTTTATAATCTTATTGAGCTATCTTACAGATCCTGATAGTAAATAAATAAATAAATTGCATGATTTAAATGAAGTTCATTTCATTTCTAATTTCCTGTAATTTATTTTCCTTTTTGTTTCTTATGTAAAAACAAACGATGTAGAACAGAAAATGAGTTGAATAAACTTCGCTGTTGGTTTTTTTCAGCCAATAAAAAGAAGGTAAAAGAATAGAAAATGCATGGAATGGAGAGTTTGGGGAGATATCTACATAAGCAAATGACAATAAAAAAATATGTGATACAACAATAATTTCGAATTTAAAGCATGTAAAATGAAAGATGAAAGGTAAGCACACTTTTGATGATCCATTTTTAACATCTTTTCTTTTGCTTTAGAAGATCTACATATTTAATAAAACCAACAAGGGAGAACATGAGCAGATTTTGTAGAAGATCATTTTTTGATAGTAAGTATTTTAAAGATGCGTTTGTTGAAACATCCAATGAACTGTGTAACTGAGAATGATATTTGCAAATGTAAATATTTTGAAGCATTGTTAAAATAAAATTGTATTTCAAAATTTTCTATAGGGATATAAAGACAAGGATTATGAAAAGAAATTCTTTTAAAAAGGATAAACTTTTCTTTGCATAGTATAAGTAACATTTCTGCTTAAAATAAAACTGTATCGGTGCAAGTAGGTTTGAAACAATCACTAGCGAATGCTGGTAAAGAACAAAAAAAAAATTATAGACGCAGATTTTGTAGAAGATCATTTTTTAATAGCAAGTATTTTAAAGATACGTTGGTTAGAAATAACCAATGAACTTTGTAACAGATAATGTCTGCGAAGGCACATTTCTTGAAATATTGTTACGGTAAGAACATATTTCAAGTTTTCTGTAGGGAAATAAAGGCAACGATTATGAAAAGAAATTCCTTAAAAAGGTAATAAAACTTTTACTGGCATAGTACGAGTAAAATTCTTGCTTGTGATGAAAGTGTATTGGTGGAAGTACGTTTGAAACAATGAAGAGCAATTGCTGGTAAAGTATGAAAAAAGAAACATTATGGAATTTTGTCTTGCGTTAAATGTTTGTTGCGTAAAAATAAATAATTTTACTAAACTTAATTATTTTTTATTGCGTATGTTTAATGTATAAACATAAATTTATTTTGTGGTTGTATGTGTAATAGTGAAAAACATTGAAAAGAGAATTAATAATTAAAAAACGAATCAAACCCTTTGATAATTTTAATAATGTTAGTTAATGTTTTAGAGCTAAAATTTTAAATCAGAAAATAAAAGAGGATATCCTTCTCAAGTACAAGTAAACATATTTATCTTTCTAGTTAAAACATTAAATTCCAGAATTAAAATATTTTTTATAATATAACTTATGATACTAATTATGAGATAATTAACACTTGTGTCATTTAATATTAATTATTAATGTTTCATATGAAAATTTTATAACAACCCTTACTACTTTTACTTTGCCTTTGCCTTTACTTATATAAACAATAAATTATGTTTAGATATATTTTTAGAAAGTAATGTTAACGCATGAAATTTTTTCTTTTTTATGTCTCAATGATCTTAAAAAATATCACATATAAATTGTTATGAAATGTTAGGAAAATATTTACGTCGATAAAGTTTAGCAAAGAATCCAGTACGATATCCCCATTGCGTTATAATGAATATTAATATTACGTTTTGTAAGTATTGTTTGTCATCGTTAATTAAAAACTGTGCAATAATTTTTTATTACTATTTAACAAATTAAAATCAGTTATTTTATTAATAATATATTTCAGGCATTTGACAGAAATAGAAAACATGGAATGAATGAAAAAAATGTATTCCTTTTCCAATCAAAATTCTTGTTCAACTGGGATAAAAAACATCTTCTTCAGAAACGCTATTTTTCATTATTTCTTTCATTCTCTAATTTTTCAGATGAAAATAAATTTTAAACCTTAAATTTATCATTAAAAGTAAAATGTTTAATAGGAAAATATTTCAAAATGATTTCCATAAAACAATAAATTTATTCCTTGTACAAAATTGCTATTGTACAAAACCATTTTTGCATGAATTTCATTTAAAATATATTACACTAATTAAACAAGCGAATTGGTATATTTAATCAAATCAGGTATTAATAATTTTTTAATTCTGTTCACTTTTATTTTTATTTATTTATCCTTACATCGATACATATCTTGCCACAATAGGGATGTTTAATTGTAATTGAAATAACAAAATATTTTATCATAGCCATGTGGTTTTAGACACAGGATTTTTTCTTTTTCCTTACATGCGTTTATAAATAAATTATGTATATATTATTGTATTATATATATTACTGATACGTACTTATTTTTGTAAGAATTTTGAGACTCTTTGTTATTTTGCTTCTAAATAACGCAATTGCAATATTGACCAATATATGCATATTTCATAGAATTAATGTTTTACATTATTATTTAAATCAAAATCTCTGAGAAATGTACATGCATCTAGCGTGTCTAAAATAATCTTTTTTTTTCTTAATTTCTTTTTTAACTATCCAACCAACATAATACCTGAATAGCTGCATTCTTTGCAGCAAACCATCCTGTGCCTCAATCATACTGAGCTTGAAAGGTATTTAGTCAATTCAACATAAACTATTCAGGTTACTGCTCATGTTGCATCAAGAGAAATTCGAATAATGATAAATTCTTCAGGAGCTTAGTGGTGAGTAGCTGTGTCTTCTAATCTTGGGAATTCAGTCCGAAAGAGGCAAGTCAGTATAGTGTAACTGAAAACTCCCATTTTTACTGTGTAAATGAATACTATAAATCTATACGCTAAAAATTTCTTCCATTGGCAATGATGTGGAAGACATCCTCCCGCTATTTCCAATAGGTGTTCGCTTCAGTGTATGAATTTAAATCAAACTCTCTATGAAATTAGCTTAAACCTTCCCCATATTAAAATAATATGTTCTAAACACATGCAGGCTTAAAAGGAACATCGGGGGAAAAAAGAAATACAATTTAATTTAATGAATACTCTAATGAAAAGTCCATAATAAATAATAAAGCTTTTTTAAAAAATCATATTAAAATTACGTTAAGGATTCTCCTTAATTTTAATTTTGATAAACTTTATTTATTTTCTTACTACGCCTTCTTTCTTTTTACCTCATTCAATAGCCACTCTAGTACGTATTAGAAGACTTCACATGTTTTCTCTAAATTAATTAAAAGTGTTATTTTGATTTTTCTCTTCTTCTTTCCGAGTTATAAGTGAAACCTTATGAAGAAGAACGATATTAATTTTAAAATTTTAAGGTAAAATTTAATTATAATTAACTTTCTGGCAACGTATTTAATAAAGTTTTCAGTAGAGTAAATTAAATTATCAATCTTAAATGAATATGTCTTATTTTTTTTTAGTGTAATTAAATTTTAGACCGTTTCAGTGTGGTTTTGTTTTAATATTTAAAGTTTATAATAAGTTTTAAGACATATTCTTTTTAAGCTTATAAATTATGAACCTATGCAAATATAATATTTTTATGCATACACCTTTTTATGTTATAATTAAGTTTAATTTAAAGCTTTTTTAATATTAATTTTCTAGAATATTTAATTTTAATTTTTCTTAAGAAATATATTTCAACATGATGATAAGTTACAGATAAAGAGATTTAATTTCATTGCTTACACACGTATATCTTCTAATTGATATGTTTCATTGTACACACTTCTGTTGATATTAAGTAATTTTTTTTAGGATTTTTAATCTAATTTAACTTAAACTAAAATTGTAATTTGTCACAGAAACTAGTCTAATCAGTATACACCTTTTTATATTTTTTTTCAATAACGCATAAAATAAGATGCTTTACATCATACACATCTCGATTATCTCTACATTTACTGCGCTTCTAAAGTGTTGAGCAACTTAAGAATATTTTTCACTTCAAATTTTGCTTCTTTCAGAGCATTTCTAAGGATGCCTTAAAAAACAAAACAAAAACAGAATATGTTTGATAAAAAAAAAGTCGTGGAAAATATATTCCGATAAAATTTGTTTACTGAGTGAAGATATTGACTTTCTGAATAAAAATTCTCATGAATTATGAAGAGAGGTGGAAGGGAATACCTCTTGAAATTTAAGTCGCATTTCTTTAAAACTGTTAGTTTTATGCTGTGCAAACAAAAACCTGTTTGCTTTCTACTTTGCCTTATGAATTTTAATTCGCTTGATCTCAGAGAACCTTCGTAAGGGATCCAAAGTTTTCTTCTGCAGCAATATCCACAAACTCGCCATTTCTGCAAGAAAGCACTGCTTTTATTATCTTTGACGCCCTATAATATGCTTCTTTAAGTTTTCTTAAGTTACACCTTCTCTAATTCATTCCTGAATTTTAAATTCTTTAGATAAATAAATTTTAAAAAATAAACATCTCCAAAAAAAATTCCGAACAATGAATAAAAAAAACATAGTTTTGTGTTGTTTTAAACATCTATTCATTTGTTATATTTATTTAGTAAGAAAAATTCATAATTGTATCTTTACAAAAATAGTCTGCAATAAGTGTAATTTTGCCGATTTATGGCCGAATGGTCATAAGTTATACTTTCGCAACCAGCGTGCAGGAAGACAGAGGATCGAATTTCAATACACACTTTCAAAAACTAGGAGACTCGATTTTAAAAAGAACTAAGGCGTGTAGCAGTTCGTATAAAATGTAAAATGACTACTTTACTTGGAATTTGGGAATAAGGACAGTATTTGGGCTTTTTCGCAAAATTTGGTTATGTATAAAATAAAATTAAAAGATGAATAAAAAAATGTCACTTCCCTTCCACGAAGTTTTGAATAAATAAAACATATGTGTATAAATGAGATTACATTTAACCTAAAAAATTGATTTTAAGAATTTATTGTTGTTAAATAGTGTTGTGCTTTTTTTTAAACTTTGTGAACAATATTCAATTTATTATCAAAAATATAAAAACACAAGAGATAAAAGGATTATACTTGTAAAAAGGTAATTATTTTTGATACAGTAGTGGGAAAAAAACCAATCAACATACAATTTTGGAATTCTTATATACTTTATAAAATTACAAAAATCTCTTTCAGAATTAATATATTAAACATTGATAAATGAAATTTAATATTTGATGTTCAAAAGATTGTAAAATTAATACATTTTCGAATTTTTCTATGATCTGATGCTAATGATAATTATAAAAAGGCCAACTTAAGCAATTACATTTGCAACTCATAATTAAAGTTATGAGATCAAAAATTATTTAATATACATCAAGATAAGAATTAATTATTAAAAAATACTTATTATTTGTTTATGACGAATACTTAAAAAATTGGTAAAACTAAAAAATAATTAATTAATTAAATTAAAAACAAAAATTATTACAACATCATACGATATTTTACCCTATTATTAAAAAGCATTTTTGACAGCTTTTATTTTTCTACTTAGTATTTTGAATTAAAAGTTAAATAATTTTAACTTTTTAAAAAATAATTCTCGAACGTTTAATTATTTTTGACATAAATCATTAGAACAAATGAATGGTATTCTTTCTTTCAAATGCCTGGAAATTGTTACAAATGGAAGAACAAATGATTCTGTTTTGTGATATCTTATTAATTTAATACCTTGACAGATTTTGATTAACAATAAAATAAAATACTTGCAAAATGAAAAGAAGTTTTTTTTAATTAAATGAATTGTTCCATTTCTGAATCATTAACTTTGTTTTATTTAAACAAAATGTTCATTTTATTATAATGCGGTGAATGTTATTCAAAAATTATTAATACCTGGATTAATTAAGCATATCAATTCGTTTGTTTAATTAGGGTAACATTTTATAAATGAAATTCATGCAAAAATGTTTTGTAAATTTTGTTTCGTGAAATAAATTTAGTGTTATATGGAAATCATTTTGAAATATTTTTTATAAAACATTTTTTTTTGGTTTTAATGATAAATTTAAAGCGTAAAATTTAGAAAAAATAGAAAATGAAAGAATTAATAAAAAATATCTTTTCTTACAAAGATGCTTTTTATGGCAATTGAACAAGAATTTTGATCAGAAAAGTAATAAATTTTTTTCTATTCATTCTATTCCTAATTGTTTTAAAGTGCCTGAAAAATGTTATAAATAGAAGAACTGATGATTTTGGTTTGCGATACAGTAATAAAAAAATTCATCTACATTTTTTAATTTAAAAATGACGCACAATACTTACAAAACGTAATAATTGTAATATTAATATTCACTATAACATAATGTAATCCTATACATACTATACATAACTGATTATACATTAATTTTATTTTCTATAAATGTACATTTATATAATTTATTGTTTATTTAAGTAAAGGCAAAGTAAAAGTAGTAAAGAATGTTATAAAAATTTTGTATCAGAACTAATAGTTAATATTAACTAACAAAAGTGTTACTTATCTCATATTTTATTTAGCATCATAAATTGTATTTTAAACTTTTTTTTAATTCTGAAATTTAATTTTCTAACTAGAAAGATATCTATGTTTATTAGAGCTTGATTCTTTATTTTTCTATTTTGGTTTTAGCACTAAAAGATTCATTAACCACCATTAAAAGTATAAAAAGTTTTGACTCGCTGTTTTTTTAATTATTAATTGTTTGTACAATGCATTGCACTATTACAAACATAACTACAAAAACAATTCATTTTTATACATTAAGCAGATACAACGAAAAAAATAACTTTAGTAAAGTTATTTAGTTTTCAGCATCAAACATTTAACGCAAGAAAAACTTCTGTAATGTATCTTTTTTCCTTCTTCACCAGCAATCGCAATTCATTGTTTCAAATCTAAAGCTACAACTTATGTTTTCACAAGCAAAAAAATTTTTCGAACTATGAAAGTAAAAGTTTATCATTTTTAAGGGGTTTCTTTTCATAATCGTTGTCTTTATTTCCCTACAGAAAACTTGAAATATGTTCTTACCTTAAAAATCTTTCAAGAAATGTACATTCGCAAATGACATTCTCTGTTACAAACTTTATTGAATGTTTCTAACCAACGTATCTTTAAACTACTTGGTATTAAAAAATGATCCTCTAAAAAATCTGTTCATGTTTTCCCTTGCTAGTTTTATAAAATATGTAGATTTTATAAACCAGAAGAAAAGATGTTACAAATTGATCCTCAAAATAGAATGCTTTAAATTCGAAATTATTGCTTTATTATATGTTTTTTTAATGTCATTTGCTTATGTAGATATCTCACCATTCTACGCCATTTTCTATTCTAATTTTACCTTTTTTTTTATTGATTGAAATGAAACAAAAGCAAAGTTATTCTACTCCTTCTGTTCTATATCGTTTGGGTTTAAATATGAAACAAAAAGAAAAATAAATTGCATGATGTTAGAAATGGAAGGAAGTTCATTTAAATCATGCAATTTTTTTATTTACACTCATGATCTGTAAAATAGCTCAATAAGATTATAAAAAAAAGTGTCATTTAGGTTTGAAATGTTTTGTTACATTTCATTTGTTAGCTTTTCTTTTCGAATATCATGTCCTTATCTTGATAACTTTTTCGATTTCACTCATCTGTGCGTTTTCTATTCTGTTATTAGCGTGTTTCTTTATTTGATTGAAACAAAACAAACTGCATTCAAATGCAAACCACTTTAACGTTCTGCTTTAAAAAGCGGGAATTATATGCAGAAAAAGTCAGGAACTGAATAAACATTACTTATAATAATACCAGTTTTTCTTATGCTCTTGAACTTTTGAAACATAAAATGTAATTTGCTTCTTTTGAATTCTAAATTCCAATTCTTTTTTTTTTTTTTTTTTTTCGCTGAACAGCTGCTTGTAGTTTCTTATTGTTTAACGAGAATATTAAATAATAAAAGCAGCAGCAAAAAAGTGTCCATTTAAAAAACCTAGTATGATGTAAAACGTGCGTGCAAATTTCCATTTGGCTGTAATGTTTGTGTTGTTAAATGTTTACTTTAAAAGTGTAGCTTGCCTGAATTTTCATTTAGTTTGCATATAAGTTCGCTTTTTTTTCGAGTCATGGGTAATTAATATATTAAATTTAAAAATACTTTTAAGGTTTTTTTAGAAAGTTATTTTATAAGTATTTTGATTGAGAGGTGCATATTATTGAATTGGCGAGTTAATATACTACGCATAGCATAATATATTTCTATCAAATACATGAGGAACAGTTCATGTTCCTCGTAGGCTGTGTGAAGTCTTATTCATGTTTTTTTTTACTACGCCTGTGTATTTTTTAAAAATAAATTACGTAAATGAAACCATTACTGTTGAATGACAAGTAAAATAAGTTGTCTTTTTTGAATTTTTATTGAAGTATTACTATCCCACAATCTTTAACGATGCATTAATGAACAACATTTAATATTTTACTATAACATAGATAAAATTTTGCGAAAAAAAATCAATTTAAAATTAAAAAATACCATTTTCTTTTTTTCGTTTTAAGCGTTGTTTCATTTTATTCGTTACGAAAGATCTGCTGCAATCATGAGAAAGGAAGAAAAGATTAATAATTTCTAGAAGGTGTTTGCAGAATTTAAATTCGAATTTAACAGAAGTTAAATTTAACGCTAAAATCAACCTTAATATAAATCTTAATATCAAACCCTTCCTTTTAAAACAGGCGAATTTATCCAGAGCTAAAATTAATGCTATTCCTAATGTCACCTATGGCTGTGACTTTTAAGCACTGTTAAATATTCACCAATGTCAACCCATTCCTTTCCGACGAGTTGAATTCAACTGGCGTTAATACTATCCATCTAAAGTCTAGGTCGAATACTGCAGCTAGAATTAATCATTAACTCTTCCTTTCGTTAACTGGATTAACCTCTAATTGTTTTCATCGCAATTAAATCGAAAGTTACGTTAATATTATCACAAACTTAGTAGTAAAACTATGCATTACGAAGAAGGCCTGCTACATTTGACTTGCATTTTGTGCCACGAATTTTATTAAATATTTCCAGGAAAACATCAAAGTGTTCGTATCGCCCTATCTTCAATGTACTTTGAGGATTTTTTTTCATTCATTGTACACTGCTTTGATATTCCCTAATAAGAAAACTTATTGAATTTTAAATTAACTGTAAAAATATTCAAAAGAAATGGAACATCCGGAATATTAATCCTATTCAAGGTAAAGACCTAGTTTAGGTATTTCTTGGCAACTTAGATATGCTAAAACGATATTAATTATGATAAACAAGGCTGCCATATTTTTAAAAGTTCATAATCATGGTACCGCATTTAATAAACCATCTCTTATTTGGCGACTGTATATGGCGACGAAACTGGCTCAACTGAAATAGGATTTAACCTATAATCCAATCTATTAATCAACCATTCGATGCATTATAGCATCGTCGATAGCATTTATTATTAGAATCCATAATAGCATAACAAAACAAAGTGACGCATGCAAATATCATTGCATATTCCAAACAAATAAAAACAATTTTCCTCAAAATTTTTCACAAATTGTTTTACATCGGGGAATGAAGATAAAGCACTATTTAAATAATATACTTTCAATTCTAGGTCACTTTTCATATAATTCTCAAATTTTTCAGTGCTTCTTTTGACTGAATAAAACAGATACATCCTTCTTCAATGACACGGAGCCAAGTCAGACTTCTACCTACGAGTGCTCCATCACAACAGAAGTCGCCCTGCCCCTCCTTTCCCTCCATGAATAGGTTTCTCGTTGGATGTCCGTCCCGTACTGCAAGACACTTAGGATTAGACACAACAAAATTACTATATTGTTTATTTGGAAAATTGAATAAAACAGAAATTAAAAGATTATTAAACTTGATTTGTGATAAAACGAAAGAATGTACCTGAGAAAAACATGCAATTAAAGCACATCAAAACATTAAAAATGGTTTAATAATTTTATTAGTATGAAATCTATAATTAACTTTTTAAAAAAAGATAACGCATAGCAAAAATATTTAAAAAATTCTTTCAATGTGTCTCTTAACATCTTTTATAAAAGAGCAAAGAAGAAACTGATTAATATCACATTTTCTGAAACGATGATCCAAGGGCAGGATGCCAAAAAAGTCTACTACTAATTTGAAAATCATTTGCAAATAATCCAACTCATAAAAAATTAGTTTAATGTGTAATACATAAAAGGATATGAAGTAGTTTAAGAAAAAATATAAAAAGTTGCGTAAAAATCTATTAAATCTTTATGTGATTTTACAAACCATCAATTTTGGCTCATGCAAACCTTAGTATAGTTTCTCTCGGTTTTTTGAATACATAGAAATTTAATGCATTAGATTTGCGTATTTCTCCAGAAAAAAAGTCTGGTTTAAACGGACTAAAACAATACACTTAAAAAAAAGTAACATTTTAACCATATTACTATTGTCATTTTTTTTTATTATTTTCCTAAGAAGGCATACTTTTTGAGAGATTTAAAGCTAAAATTTACTGGAAGGTTTAATTCTGCAGAATCTTAGAGTTGTTTTTTATTCAAGCTTTGTCCAACAATGGTAACAATAACATTTTTTTAAGAACGAAGTCACTTATTGCCAATAATCTGTTGTCCCTCTAAGCTAAATTAGCTTTATTAGGAAGGCAACAAGACTCGGTGCCAAAAGTTTCGGATTTGAGTCCCGGTGGATGCTTGTAGTAGTTTGGAATCCACTTTAAAACCTATATCCCGATTTAATGTGACTACAGCGTTGGACGTAAGACTTACAACCCTAACCAGTAAAAAGAAAACTTCTCCTGTTTTAGAATATTCCAGTAGGCAGGTGGCTTTGGTCCAATATGGACTGTATGCCAATGAGTTAGTCAATTAGTTAATATGGGGATATGGGTATAAATACGTAAGCCCGAATGTCCTTACGTTGGAGACGAGAACGCAGAGAAAAGGATCTAAACTTCTCAGATGCCCCTCTTAAGGCGCCTCCCCTCTTCCGTTCCGAATTCAGGCAGTAAAGTTAAGGGTTTGACTCCCGGTTATGCCATGGATATTTGTAGTAGTTCGGAATCCACTTTAAAACGCTCGGATAAAATGCAGTAGTACCAGGGCTTAGCTTATGAGCTATGTGTAGCTTATGAGGCCCTTTCACCTCCCATTTTTAAGTTTGTAAATTACAAGAGAGATAATAAAATACATCCTTACTGTGATTTATATCAATATGTTAAATGAAACATATTGTGATGGGTACTAATCTTTATAAAAATGTGGCACGGATAATAAATAAAAGAAAAGTCGAGAACACTTATTTGGACATTTATTCTCAGCACCCTACTTATAACAATAACTAATCAAGCACTCTTTGGCTACGAAATCTTTGACTATGAAAATAAAATATGCAATTAAATCATTATGTTTTCTATCAGATTAAATTAAATATATTCAATACATTGAAGATTAAAGTAAATTCTATTCAGATAAATTTATTTCATAATAATTCGCATTTAAAGTTTAAGTATGAATTATTATGAATTTTAAGTTTTAAACTAAACCAAAAATGGAACTTTATTCAAACAAAATCCAGATTACACAAAAGAAACCATCAAATTGTATATCATATTAAATTTTATGTTAATAATTATTTTATTTAAGAGCTGATTCAATCCAAGTATACATTTAAAACGAAATAGTATATTAGAAGAATTTCTTTCTAAACTTTTAGTGTGTATGTACTTGTAATATGTGTAGAATTTCTCCTTATTTTCGATTCAGTGTTTTAGTGTTTACTGTTTTTAGAACAGAGTAATTCTAATTTTGCTAACAATTTGAATGCAGGCACCTCTTTATCTTGAGGCCCTAGGCTGAATCCTAGTTAGCCTATAGGAAAATCCGGCCCTGACCCTAACAAGCCCCCGGGTAATACTGAATTGCCTACATATATTTCGTTGCAATAGCGAATGTTCTCGGGCGGAATGCCAAAACAATACCATATTTTTAATGAATTGTATGAATATTTTGAATTAACCCATCAGATAATAATAGCAATGACCCTTAAAATATTATTCCGAGTATGATTGTGTCGCATTTGTATCACTTCGGAACACCATGTGTTAACTTGTGCAAATATTATTCTGGATTCCATGAGTTATTATGCAAATATTATATTTAATTCTAAGCTAAAATAAATATTTTTTGGGCTACCTTTTTGTTATTCTAAGTCAAATATGACTTCACTCGTGATATCGTGCATCTGATAACTGTCATTCCATTGCGATTTCATGTTGTTTCACAAACATTTGACTCGGAATATATATTAGCGAAGATTGCATGATATAGATGGCTTATGACAGCTTGCATTTATTTCTGGTATTGTTTTTTTTAACAAATATCCCATTTTTAGTTATAAAAACAGCTGTGTACCATATAGTGATCTCGAAACTTTTGTTGAGGAATCAGGATTATGCAAATATTATACTTAATTCTAAGCTAAAATGAATATTTGTGGGTATTTGTGATATTTTGGGCAATGTGATATTTTTTTAATAAATATCACATTTTTAGTTATAAAAATATTTGTGTACCATATAGTGATCTGGAACATTTTGTTGACGAATCAGGATTTTGTACTTCTCATTCCAATATTAATAATAAAAAATGCAATAAAATTTAAGCAAAATAACAACTTATTCATCATAATTCTATTGATGTATATTTACGATTTAAGTAAAAAAAATTCTTTCGAAACAAAACCGTATTTTAAACAAAAACTAACTCATTTTTGTTATTTTCCCATAATTTTTAACGAGTTAAATAAAATTTTTTGTTATTATATTTTTAAGAGGTTTATTAGCGTAATCTCAGCAACGCATTTGAAAGTTTCTAATTTTTGTTGCAAAAAATATGTATTCTATTAATAATAATTATTAGAATACATATTTATAATAATAATTATAATTAGGATACATATTTTAATAATAATAATATTAATTAGAATACAGATTTGGTTTTTTCTGACACATTTCACTTATTAAAGCAATTCTCTAGCAATAAGTAAATCGTTTCTTCATTTTTCTGTTTTTGAAATCTTGGTTCATCTGTTATTCACGGCTGAAATATTAACGCTTTCCCAACGTTCCTTTGTTCACTAACGTCAACATCACAGTAAAAAATACGTAGAAATGTAAGTAGCAGAAAACTGATAAAAAAATATTACCTCTGCATTCTGCATTCGAATATTCACTGTGATTTGAATGTAAGATGTGCTTTTTATCGATAAGAACTAGAACTAATGCCAATCATTCTCAAACTACATTCAAATATACTAAAACTACTTCAATTTTTGCACACGAATCTCAAACGCTTGTTCATAATAAAAATTTGATTTTTAGGATCATCTTAAGCTCATAAACAAAGTTTTTAATTTCTCTCCCTATTGCTTAGTAGAATTTTTGTGTTTATATACTATTTCTATTAAATTGTTCTAAACAAAATCCCATATTCTATGTTCATCATATTAAGTTCTTTGATTTTAAAAAAGGCACATCAGAGTAATACAGGAACAGAGAAAAAAATCATTATAAATTTTTATTGTTTTCGACTGCTACTCACTTGGACCCGAGAAATTCAAGCATTAGAAAGACAGAAATGTAACATATTTCAAAATTACTCGGCATCAATTTACTTACTGATAATTTTCTTTATGATTATCAATTAATTAATCATTTCCTTTATTATAATCAGTTTATTTGGCTATCAATTATTTGTGAGAATCAACATGAAATCACATTTTGCGGAAAAGACATAAATTCAATCTATATAATGCTTTTCTTGTTAAGCAGTTTTATAGACTGGCCACACAGGTTTTTTTTTTTTTGTATGATTAAATGATGATTTTTGTATGATTTTTGTTTAAAAGCAAAAAAAATGGCAAGATATTCCTGTCTAGAATTCCAATAAATATAAGAAATATTAATATAAATAAATAACAATAAAATTCATTAATAATGCCGCCCATCACATTTTGCTTAATTTTACTATTGACCATAACATAATCAAAACAGAAAAACGTTGTTACCTCATTTAATTGTTTCGTAAATTAATTGGTACTCGTATTCCATTTTTCCACCTCAATTTCAAATGATTACTCTCAAGGATGCCATGTTGAGGGATCGAATTCTTCTAAAATACAATAGGACAAGCTGAGTAGATTGATGCCCAATTGGCTGGCGCTCTAGCCTTTGGTACTACAGGCTTCAGGTTCAAATCTTGGTGGTAGCATGGATATTTGTTAGTAGTTCGGAATCTACATTAATCTATAATTTCTTGTGTAATTAGCCATAGTGCAAAAAAAATGACCGTAGAGTGACAAACCAGGAAGAACTGGCCTATAAATTTGTTGTAGCACCTATTCAAGGCGTGGACACGAAAACTTACGTTATCGCTTAACATATTTCAAATGTTTTTTCTTTCTGAAACCAAGCCACATTGTCCATAAAGATTATAAATTGTTATGCGATAAATTCAAAATCAGTAAATAAAATCAAATTTATTATTGGTATTTATGTCTAAGTTGTTTATATCTAAATATCTATCCCTTTTTATCTAAGTTGTAATTTAGGACACCCCTAAATTCGTTTTGTTTTTAAATAGATGCAGATTCCTTTTTTCAGAATACAACATACACTTCAAAAGATTTTGCAATTTGGTATGCGAAAGGCAATTCGCATACCAAATGTAAAAAATGTCTTTCAATGTAAAATAATGCTAAACGAATAATAAAATCGTAAAAGAATAATACTCCACATTTTCTTTCAAATTACTGCTGGAAATACCGAAATGTATTACGAATGGCATTATATTCGAACCCTTCATTTAAACCCATGAAAGTTAATGACGCCAAAAGAAGCCATTCATTTATAAACGAGCCGTATTTTGTCGTACATTTTATTCATATACTAAATTCAAATCTGTTGAAATCATGAATGCATTTTAAAGAATTCCCTTTTTTTTTATTCATTACTGCATCATTATTGATGGAAATTGAACTTTTTTTTTATCTTTTTAATGAATTATGATAAATAAAATCTGACTCGGTATTTTCAATGGTGCAATATTTTTTTTTTATTTTTATTTCTTTAAAGTATTTGAAATTGGATCGTTCTGCATATGAAAGGAAACTCGTAAATGAAAGAGGGCTTTTTTATTAGAAAGAACTTCTGTCGTTTCGTTTTCAAAAATGAACATAAATTTATGAGGAAAGTTAAAAATCAATGAAAACTACTTAGTTCTAACTTCATCTAAAACTCGGCGATTTTAATTTAAATAAAAAAATAATTTAGCTAGATGAAAAATATGAATAATTCAAAAATTCATACTACATTAGTCTTTTGAGGCCTTTTAAAAACGGTTCACATCAATTAGGAACAGAATTTGTTCACAATAAGAATTTTTATCAAAAAAAAATTAATTTTCTATGCTTGGAAAAACACTATCTTAAAAGTAGCCAAATTTAATATGGCTACATTTGATATATAATGTTACTGGTAATTGATATATATAGTTCATAAGGATATATAGTTCAATTCATAGTTTTAAGGATATGTAATTCAATTTATAGTTTTAAAGATATGTAGTTCAATTCTTAGCTTTATGGATATGTAGTTCAATTCCTAGTTTTAAGGATATGTAGTTAAATTCATAGTTTTAAGGATATGTAGTTAAATTCATAGTTTTATGGATATGTAAGTCAAAGCTTTAAGGATTAGTTCAATTTGTAGTTTTAAGGATATTAGTTCAGTTTATAGTTTTCAGCATATGTAGTTCTATTTATAGTTATAAGAATATGTAGTTCAATTCATGCTTTTAAGAATATGTAGTTCAATGTTTTATGGATATGTTGTTCAATTTCTAGTTTGAATGGAATACCAATTGTCCAAAATGTGATCTGCTCTCCTATTTAGATAAATTAACGTGGTGACATATTTTGCCACCAATTGTAATATGGTGTTGGCTAGGTTTGAGTAAATGCAATAATTAAAGTTCGATAATTTTGAAGAAAATAATTGTAAATGCAAAAAAGATCAGTTTTATTATTAAGGAAAGTTTTTTTTATTTCAGGAAAATGAGAAGTAATAAAAAACTATTTCTCATCAAGTTCAGTAAAATATTGTTTCTTCATTTGAAGAAATTAAGTGTTTAAAAATAAATTCTTATCACTCTTTTTGCAAAATTTTAATACGTAATTTGACTTATATTTTTCAACATATATTCTGTTCTAAAACATTTAAATTAAAAAGTTCCCGACTCGTGGCTAAGTGTAACATGCGCCGCTGGAGAGCATTAGGGCTGAAGTTCATTTTGAAGTGGCATTTTTGTAGACACTGTTTCGAAAAACGAGAAGACTCGACGGCGCTTGTGATGTTTAACATCTGGCATCGTTGGCTACCTGGAGGGAGTTTTCCAGATTTTATCCCGTATGATACTCAAATGTGGGATAATTTCCCTTAAAAAGTCCTACCGGAAGGCACAGCCCTTCTTCTTTAGCGATACGGAGACAATTCAGACTTCTACCTACGGGTGCTTCATCACAACAGAAGCTGCTCCCCTTCCTTCCGTTCATGAGTAGATTACTCATGGTGCGTCCGTCCCGCGCTGCCGGACACTGAGGATTAGTGACAACAACAATAAATTTAAAAGTTCAAATATAAAAAATGCACGATTTTTTTCTTTTTTTTAATATAAAACAGTTATTATTATCCTTATTAATTTAATATATTAGCGTATTTATTCTTTTAATTAAAAAAAACTTATTAATTTTTTTTTTTGTCAAAGCACCAAATAAAAATAATAAAGGATTTTACAAAAGGTAAGGTATTTAAAGGTTATAAAAGACATAGGCAGACCCACACACATATATTTTACTTATATATATATAAATTTAAGATTTCAAGAAATTCTGTTTCTTTTCATTTTAATTTTTCATTTCAAAGAGATATTTAAGACTTCTTTTGAATTTAAGACAAAGAGATATTTTAATAATACTTCTTACAATAAGTGTTATTCACATCTAAATTTATCCCGAAAATACTTGATTTATTATCAATTCTTCGACAACATTCATTTTCCTAAAAAGAAACCAAGCTCAAGTGTAAACATTATCGAGCAATATTTTTTGTAAAACCTTCATTCATAAAATCGGCTTCGACACATTATTCATTGCTTTTCCAGGTTTCGAAACGACAAACAACAAATATTTACTTTAGTCTTAAGTAAATATTTGCTTTTAATTTCAGTTATTAGTTAATTTTTTTCCTCCTCAATAAATCCAATGTAATTCTAATATTTATTTTTTTTTTCAATTTTATACAATAACAGTTGTTTTGTTATTCTTCCTAGTAACAATAGTTGTTTTTATTTATCTATGATCAGTCTTTATATTCTTTTTTTCTTTCTTCATCCCACGTACTATTCCATGAGAACGATGCATAAACCTTTCTCCTGATGCTGACACAGAATTTCTTGTCTAGGATGAAAGAAATGAGAGTGTTTGGTAAAGAAGACATCTATCGTTATAAGTTAAGTCATGAATGGATAGATTTATATAATCTGCAGGCGCCATTTATGACCGCGGACAGCACAAAATAAACCTAAAAATTATCTAATTTGTTTGTGTGTGTGCGTGCGTGCGTGCATAAAATCTATTGCTGCCTATTTTCAACGAAAATGAGACTCTCGCCACGAAAATATTTCAAATATACGAGTGCTCATCGGTTTGCTTTATTTGGCAAGAATTCATAAATCTTCTCACTTAAATATTCGTTGAATTTTTCGGCTACATGACGTCACAGAGCTTATATTTTTGTATAGAATAATATCTTGTAAGCATTTTCTATTTTTGAAAATATTTGATTATATAAAATATCGCCTTTTTAGAATACTACACGTGCTACTACATGCTTATACACGTAATGTGATTAAAAAGCTTGTATACTTTTTGTAATTCGGAACAATCTTAAAGAATACGTTACATTGTTTAGAGTTTTAGGAGCATTTAGAGGGCGATGCTCAATGTATCGAAAATAAACCGCTAAAATCCTCAATCAAAAACTATGTTTTGGTTACAATTTGAATCTCGAAATTTAGGCAGGGATTTAATCAGAGAACTACAAAAAAAAATAGGAAAATGGTCCTTATAAAAAGATCAAGAGATAAATAAATAAAGCCTGTTTTCAGCCCCTATAATAAAGACTATTTTCACATGCAACCTTACTACTAACTGGTACATCAATAATAATTTGGGCTAAGAATCCCTTTAAGATGTAAACGGGGGAAGGGGGCTCTGAGCAGAATTTCCAACAAAACAAATAAAATGAAACAAATAAAAATTTAGAAATAAGTCGCTTCGAATTTTTTAAAGAACACTTTCAAGAAAAACGTTTGCAGAAAATGTTTTTACGTGAATCGCATGAAAAATTAAAGTGAGTAATGTCTGTGGAGCGCTTGCTTTAAGGCATCAAAGACCAAGCTGTCTAAGTGTTTGTCAGCTGCATTAAAAAGAAAAAAAATATGTGTATAAAGGATACAAAATTTGAAGTCTGTTGTAAAAAAATGTATACATGTGGAAAAAAGTGTATACGGAGAATAGCACTGTTATTTGTAAAATCTGTCAATGAAAAATCAATTTTTTTTAAATTTTTTTTTTATATTTTTCTTCTAATGCAGCTGGCAAATAGACCGCGATCTTTTTATGCCATAAAGGCTGCACCGATGTTACTCACTTTGCAATACCCAGGGGGCGCGTGTAACTTTGTTGGTAAGCCACGGACGCGGAGTAACAATGCCCCCGCAGCGCTCTACGATCCTATTAGGACCGGGACCTACGGCTTAAAGTGAATTCCGAACCACTACAAACACCCATGGCAACGCCGGGATTTGAACCCGATACCTGTGGTACCGAACGCCAGAAATTTTATTTTATTTTATTATTATTAAGGTAAAGTATACAAAAAATGACCATAGAGCGACAAACCAAACCTTAGAAACAAATGTTACTTAATTACTCCTTATTAAATTCGAATATAGAATTTATAAAAATTCAATAAGGCTAAGATTTAATCAAAACATTCTAAAAAAATTTTTATAAATGTTATTGTCAAAGTTCATTACTTAAATTGTTTCTATTTCCATCCTTAAACATTATTTACACGTGTATTTCCTATAAATATTTCAATCGCTATCTTTATGAACCAGAATTAACAGATATCCATTAGGGATTCCAAAACCGTCGAAATTAATCATAAACCAAGTGTAAATAACTATCGACTTGAATAATGGTTGTGTCAAACATTATTAGTTTATATTTTAAAATCAATTTGCTGAAATTACTGTGCAACTTGACATGCACCGATAATTACTTACCATCCTTCACACCTATAAATGCAGATTATGCTGGTTAATTAAAATCCTTATCTGTAATTTCCATTACAACTTAACCCGAATTGAAAAACGCACTAAAGCACCAGGCGATAAAATAGGATTTCGAATTATTGCGGGGGCCTTATCATGGTGGCAGAACTATATTTCCCTAGAGTAATTTGCATTTCATTAGCAGAGGAAGGCGAAATACAGAGTGAAATTATTGAGAATTCAATTCGAAGGCTTGGACAAATTTGGACGACACTTTAACACCGTTACTTAATTAGCTCAAAACTTCGGAATGCCCACAGGACTCGATCGAAACATGTCATCAAATAAACGCCTACATGGCCGAAGGGAAGGCACTGTTGCCACTTTCTGGACGCAAATTAAGGACCCGGAGTGAGTCAATCAGCTCAACAGTTAGGGGGAATATTAGACTGAGAAGTATTTAAAGGTGGAATTATTTTAAAGTGGCAACGACTTTAAATGAGCGGATAGCTCCGAGGATTTGTTGACCATTCCATGATCTCGTGAATAAAAAGCCATCACGTTGATGCACTTGAATGTGTTTCAAATAAAATATTAAATAATGAAGAAGATAGGGGTTTTTTTTTTTTGCAAGAAATGAACTTTTAAATTGTTTATATACAAAAAATATAATGATATTATAGAAAATTAAACGTAAATATTGTCGTAAAGGTAAAACATTTTCTAGTAGCACCAGTTGCAAGTTTTCTGCTATATGTCCGAGGGCAAAAGATTATTTTTATATTATTTTAAATGAGCAATCATGGCAACATTTGATATAACAATTGAGAAGAGACTTTCTTTAATAAACGAATTCAAATTTGCTTAAGCAACATAGTAAAATATTGCCATAATTGCTCATTTAAAATACCCGAATCTTTTCATTCACATTCAATAATTCAATCTTCAATGTCATGGAATGTCATAATGAACGTAAATTTAAGCAAAACTAATGTGAGAAATATTAGCTAATGTAACTCTGTGTATTTGTTGGCTTCTGTAAATTACATGTTTTTTCTTTAACAAATTTTCTGAAACAAATTATTAAAACGTGGAGTGCATGACGAGGCACCTTCTGTTCTATTACCTGATTCATTCCATACATATGGTCTCCTCGGTAAGGAATGAAATGTACCCCTGATTCCTGACCTACAGATACCGGATCATTCCTCAAGAAAGGATTCATTCCGCTATATCTTTTATGAACCAAATTAACTTTTGGTGGTTTGGAATATACTTCATAGAGTGGCACTCTTGATGCAAATGTCCAGCAATTTGCCCATTGCAATCAGTTGTTCCATATACTAGAAGAACATCTGCCAACTCCTCGTTAGTGAATGAAGAGTTAGCAAGTGTATGCTACAATCTTGGCGGGTAGTTGTTTAATGAGGTTTACCCTGCTCGGACAATTATCCGATTTCTCAACAACTCCCTCTATTGCATTATGACTGCTTTTCCGACACTCTATTGCTATCTTCATATTCGTCTTTAACCAAATCTTATTAAAAGTGTAAGCCAATAATTCTGTATATTTATAACAGCCACAGCAGTCTTGTGCATGCTACGTTAGCCACCAGCAGCTACGTTAGGTTGCATGCCAAACTCAGGAGGAATTGGTTTCAAACTACAAGCAAAATAATAACATTTGCTTCAATTTCTTAACCCCGTTTGTTTAAATAAATAGATTCAACGTTTTGGTAGAAACTGCAAAACTTGTTTTTTTTCCTTCATACTTTATAAAAAATGTATTTGAATTAAATGTTCATGCTAATGTTAGATGAATATTTATAGTAGCTGTACATTAGCTTAGTTTTTTATGAATAAAAAATTAAGAATTGAGAAAACAACATACAGACATAGAGGTATCCTTACTTCTTTCCAAATAGCAAATTATCAGATAAAGTATGCATAATATTATAAATATTACATAAATACAATGTTTTTCTGATGATTGAAAACATAGAATATAAAGGCTTAACTTAAAAATATTACTTTTGAAACAATAGGCAACTTTAAATGTTATTTAACTAAATTTTAACATTTATTCAGCTTTAAAGTAATTTTTTTATTCTCTTATTTTGAGTTTTTCCTTCGTTTAAATACCAGCTGTTAGCTTTCATATTCTAATTCAACTCAAATTAAAGCAAGATTTATCCATTAAACAAAATAATTGGGTTTCTTTTTTTTCTTCCTTTTAATCCAATAATTTTTCATTTAAATATTCTTTCACAAAGTTTCACAAAACTCTGGACAGCAAATGTGAAATGAGTGTTTCATAAATTTACTTTTATTATTATTTCTTTAAAAAGAAGGAAGGCGAAAATATTTAAAAAATTCTGCTTCTGTGATGTTTTCTTTTGTGGTATAATAAACACAGAGATGTTATTTCTAAAAATGAAGACTTTTAATTAAGTTTGAGTTGAGTCATCAAAAAGGGATTAATACATTACGGAAAGGATTAAGTGTCAAATTTGAAAAAGAAATCTCTTGTAAACCAGATTTTCGTTAAAAAAAATTATTTTAAATTATAAAGTTTGTTTTAATATTTTCTGATAGATGTCAGAATAGTTATTTCTGTTAAGAATCTCAGCACAACAAAATGTCAAAATTTCAATTAAAATAATTATTCTTAGAGGTCTTTATGAAAGCTTAATTGGTTAGAAAGTACGAAAGAAGAAATTTTTTTTTACAAACTCTTTTAAACGAAAATTAAAATTATGTATTAATGAATAACTATAAGTTTTACTGAGAATTAAGGAATAAATATTTTACACTCGTACAAAAAAAATGAAAGAGCTTATAAAATTAATATTTAATATCTTAAAAAAATATATAACACAATTATGATTCTTAAAAATTTAAAAATCAAAACTTAAAAGTTAGGTTGCTTTATAATTAAAGCTTTATAGTATCTAATAAAAACTGTCTCAATAGTATGTATGAAAAATTCAATATTTTTCCTATGTAAAATATATTTAATGATTTTACAAAAATAAGGAATTAAAATTTAGATATTCTGTTATGACAATTTCAGTAACTTTGTTACTTTATAAATTATGATGAATTATTCTAATTAACAGAATATACCAA
Organism: Caerostris darwini; assembly: GCA_021605075.1. Classification (NCBI taxonomy): domain Eukaryota; kingdom Metazoa; phylum Arthropoda; class Arachnida; order Araneae; family Araneidae; genus Caerostris; species Caerostris darwini. The sequence goes on along the minus strand of BPLQ01006092.1, from coordinate 47,818 downwards.
TATTCCAATAATAATAACCAATATAATTACCAATAATATATATATATATATTCCAATACGAAAAATCAGTTTAAAGAGCTAAAGATATAAAACATTAAAAAAATTAAGTACTGGTCAACTTTAAATATATATTTAACTAAATTTTTACATTTATTCAGATTTAAAATAATTTTATTTTATTACATTATATTGAAATTTTCCTTCATTTAAATACCAGCTGTCAGCTTTCATATTCTAATTCAACTCAAATTAAAACAAGAATTATCCTTTAAACAAAATTATTGGGTTTTTTTAACTTCCTTTAATCCAATAAATTTTCATTTAAATATTCTTTCACGAAGTTTCACAAAACTCTGGACAGCAAATGTGAAATGAGTGCTGCATAAATTTACTTTGTTATTATTATTTCTTTTAAAAAGGAGGAAGGCGGAAAGATTCAAAAAATTCTGCCTCTGTGATGTTTTCTTTTGCGGCATAATAAACGCAGAGATGTTATTTCTAAAAATGAAGACTTTTAATTAAGTTTGAGTTGAGTCATCAAAAAAGGATTAATACGTTACGGAAAGGATTAAGTGTCAAATTTCAAAAAAAAAAGAATTCTTGGAAACCAGATTTACATGGAAAAAAAATTATATTTTAAACTATAAAGTTTGTTTTAATATTTTCTGATAGATGTCAGACTAGTTATTTTTGTTAAGAATCTTAGCACAACAAAATATCAAAATTTAAAATAATTATTCTTAGAGGTCTTTATAAAAGGCTTAATTGGTTAGAAAAATTGGAAGAAAAAATTTTTTATCAAACTCTTTTGAGGAAAAATTAAAATAATGTATTAATGAATAACTATAAGTTTTACTGAGAATTAATGAATAAATATTTTTTACCCTTTCAAATAAAAACGAAAGGCTTTATAAAATTAATATTTAGTAATTTAAAAGAATATATCATATTGCAATTGCAATTCTTTATTCAAATAAATTTATACACGTGTCTTTTGAAGGTTAAGGCTAACTAAAAACCATACGGATTTAATACTAGTAGTGCCCTTTATGTATCAGCCTACGAACTTTTCAGCCCACCTGTTAAAGTGCATCATGGAAGAGTACCGAAATAATGCACAGCAAGTCAAGAAAGCGAGCATGTATGAATCCTGCAATGATTTCAGGTTCAGTATAATAGAATATTTTAGATTCAAGCAATGATATGTGCAAATGCTTCAAGATATTAAATAATAAATAGATTTTATTCATCACTAGACAATGTTACCCTCCACCCCCTGCGCTGTTGGCTGGATTTGATTAAATGTAATAATTAAAGTTCGATAATGTAGTGGAAAATAATTGCAAATGCAAAAAAAATCAGTTTTATTATTTTAATATTTCTAAAGGAAAATGAGAAGTAATAATAAAACACATTCTCATCTTGTCATTGAAATATTGTTTTGTCATTCAAAGAAGAAAAGTGTTTAAAAATAAATCCTTATCACTTTTTTGAGAGACTTCAATTCATTCTTTTACATTTATTTTTCAGCATATACTCTGTTCCAGAACATTTAAATTTAAAAGTGCCCGACTCGTGACTCAGTGGCAGCGCGCGTCATTGGTGAGCATTAGAGTTCATTCTGCTGGCTATATTGTAGTACACACTGTTCACAAAAAAGAGAAGACTCGATGACGTATGTGATATTCAGCACCTTGCCTCATTAGTCAAACTACCTGTTGAGAGTTTTCTGGCTTCTCTCCCATACGATAATGAAATGGGGGTAGCCACCTCTAAAAGTCCTCCCGGAAAGTACTACCCTTCTTCTTCAGCGTCTTGGAATCGAGACAGATTTTTGAAGCCTACGGTTGTTCCGTCACAACAGAAGCTACCACGTATAGATACCATCCCGTGCTGCAGGAAACTGAGGATGAGACGCAACAACAATGAATTTAAAAGTACACATATAAAAAATACACATATTTTTTCTTCTTTTGCTATAAAACATTTATAATTATCTTTATTAATTTAATATATTGGCGTATTTATTCTTTTAGTTAAAAAAAACTTATTAATATTATTATTACGTTTTTTCGCATTAGCACCAAATAGAAATAATAAAGGCTTTTACATTATAAAAGACATAGGCAGACCCACACACATGTATCTTACTTAAATATATATAAATTTAAGATTTCTAGAAATACTGTTTCTTTTAATTTTAAGTTTCCATTTCAAAGAGATATTTAAGATTTTAAGAGATATTAAGACTTTGGAATTTAAGACAAAGAGATATTTTTAATAATACTTCTTACAATAATTATTATTCACATCTAAATTCACCCCGAAAATAGTTGTTTTATTATAAATTTTTCGACAACATTCATTTTCCTGAAAAGAAACCGAGCTCAAGTGTAAACAGCAATTTATCCATATTTTTTTTGGAAACCCTCCATTGGCAAAGGCGACTTTGACACATTGTTCATCTTTCTTCCTGATTTCGAAACGACAAGCAACAAATATTTACATTAATCTTAAGTAAACATTTGTTTTTAATTCCAGTTAATAGTTAATTTTTTTTCATCCTCAATAAATCCAATGTAATTCTAATATTTATTTTTTTTCAATTTTATACAATAACAGTTGTTTTGTTATTCTTCCTAGTAACAATAGTTGTTTTTATTTATCTATGATCAGTCTTTATATTCTTTTTTTCTTTCTTCATCCCACGTACTATTCCATGAGAACGATACATAAACATTTCTCCTGATGCTGACATAGAATTTCTTGTCTAGGATGAAAGAAATGAGAGTGTTTGGTAAAGAAGACATCTCTCGTTATAAGTTAAGTCATCAATGGATAGATTTGTGCGGGCTGCAGGCGCCAATTATGACCACTGACAGCACAAAATAAACCTGAAAAACATCTAACTTATATCATCTAACATATATATGATATAAGTTGATGAGTGCATCGAATCTATTGCTACGTATTTTCAAAGAAAAATAAATTCTCGCCACGAAAATATTTCTGAAGTATGAGTGCTCATCGGTCTGCTTTATTTGGCAAGATTAAAAAAATTTATATAAAATTTATAAAATTTTCAAAAATATTTGGCAAAAATTCTACCTATTCTATTCTAAAAATGCTACTGACTTCACAGTCTTATATTTTTCTTAGAGTAATGAGAATATTGGTTTCGTATCTTTGATAATATCTGATATAAACGTTTTCTATTTTTGATAATATATGATGATATAAAATACTGTCTTACTAGACAAAAATCGGACAAACATGCTTCTACATGTAATATGTTTGAAAAGTTTGTATATTTTTTGTAGTTTGTAACAATCTTAAAGAATAACGTTACATTAGTATATAGAAGACGATGCTCACTTCGACAATGAATCGCAAACAAACAGTTAAAGAACTAAATCAAATCCTTTGTCTTGGTTACCCTTTGAATCTCGAAATTTACGCTGGAACTAAATCGAAGGTATACAAAATAAATGGAAAATGGTCCTTATAAAATTACCAAGAGATAAATAAGTAAAACCTATTATCAATTTGATGCACACACAACTTTACTATTAACTGGCACACTAACAACAATTTGCTTATGAAGAAAACTTCTCTTTCATGGACTTTACCATTAAAGCTATGAAGCTCTTACCGTTTTACTTATTAATGTTTAAGTATACAAACTATTTAAGAAAATATTGAATACTTATCTTATTTTAGAAACAAATGCTACTTCATCAATATTTATTAAAATCGAATATTCAATTTATAATAATTTAATAAGGAAAGATTTAATCACAACATTCTAATATTTTTTTATAAATGTTATTGTCAAAGTTCATTACTTAAATTGTTTCTATTTCCATCCTTAAACATTATTTACACTTGTATTTCCTATAAATATTTTAATCGTTATCTTTACGAACCAGAATTAACAGATATCCATTAGGGATTCCAAAATCGTCGAAATTAATCATAAACCAAGTGTAAATAACTATCGACTTGAATAATGGTTGTGTCAAACATTATTAGTTTATATTTTAAAATCAATTTGCTGAAATTACTGTGCAACTTGACATGCACCGATAATTACTTACCATCCTTCACACCTATAAATGCAGATTATGCTGGTTAATTAAAATCCTTATCTGTAATTTCCATTACAACTTAACCCGAATTGAAAAACGCACTAAAGCACCAGGCGATAAAATAGGATTTCGAATTATTGCGGGGGCCTTATCATGGTGGCAGAACTATATTTCCCTAGAGTAATTTGCATTTCATTAGCAGAGGAAGGCGAAATACAGAGTGAAATTATTGAGAATTCAATTCGAAGGCTTGGACAAATTTGGACGACACTTTAACACCGTTACTTAATTAGCTCAAAACTTCGGAATGCCCACAGGACTCGATCGAAACATGTCATCAAATAAACGCCTACATGGCCGAAGGGAAGGCACTGTTGCCACTTTCTGGACGCAAATTAAGGACCCAGAGTGAGTCAATCAGCTCAACAGTTAGGGGGAATATTAGACTGAGAAGTATTTAAAGGTGGAGTTATTTTAAAGTGGCAACGACTTTAAATGAGCGGATAGCTCCGAAGATTTGTTGACCATTTCATTATCTAATGAATAAAAAGCCAACAGGTTGATGCACTTGAATGTGTTTCAAATAAAATATAAAATAATGAAGATGGGATTTTTTTAGGGGTTTTTTTTGTGAGAAATTATCTTTTTTGTATATAAACAATTTAAAAGTTCATGATATTATAGAAAGTGAAACGGAAATATTGTCGTAAAGGTAACAGACTTTCTAGTAGTGCCAGTTTCAATTTTTCTGCTATGTTCCCAATGGCATAAGTTTATTTTAAAATGCTACATAATTAGATTAATATAAAATGAGAAAACTTTCGATTACATGGCCGAAAATAAGTAAATTTTCGTAAGATTTACCTCAGTATTAAATAAACAAAATTTTTTGCATCTGAATATAATGCACAAAGTAGTGGGAATACTGTCCTTTAGCAACACCAAACACGTGGCCGAAAATGCGCTTTGAAAGAGTGTATAGCATGACTAAAGTGATTTTGACATTTAAAGGGGCAAAATATCACATACAAGGCTTGAAACAATACAAAGAAAACAATTAATAGGAATATATAATAACTGGGAGGGGGAAGGGGTGTCACAAAACCATGTGTACGACTTCGAGGACCAAGTTGAAATTAATGTTGATCTACAGTACATAAGATTCCGTAACTCCGATTGTGGTATTAGGAGGGATGTGAAGTTAGGTGAAGGTTAGCATGGATATTTTGTGTAAGTAGAAACTGCACAATGTAATTTCAATATAGTATGTATTAGAAATGAGTTCATCCGACGAAATACGATGAAGAGACATTGGGTGAATAGAAGAGTGGTAGATTTCAATCTTAGTAACCAGAGGGTTAAATGTAAGCCTTTCTGTAATTCAGACTATGGAATACATTTCTATGAATAGAATCAGCTGTTAGAAGACAGAACTCAGGAAGACTCAGCTGAGGAAGACCTAGTATAAGTGACACAGATGACTAATATTGGAATTATGCTCATTGTGACAACCTTCCTTAGTAAAATACAGCCATAATAAATGGGCCCATTGCATACTTCCGCAAATACCATTGAGCAAAAGCAATTCTGTAACTTATCAACAGGGTGGTGGGGAAACTGTAAGCGCTGCTCATTGTTCGATGAAATTCGTTCGAGTTCAGAATACTCCAAACTTTGGTTTTGGGGAAATTGAATAATTAAATTCAGGATCTGTTGCTCATTTATTGGAACGTGGAATGCCTTCTACATGATGAGACACCTTCTGTTCTATTTCTGGGTTCCTTCTATACATATGGCCACCCCGGTAATTAGTGACATTGACTCCCGATTCCTGAATTACAGGTCATCGATTCTTTCCTTACGAAAGAACTCGTTTCTTTATATCTTTGATGAACCCAATTAAGTAGCTTTTTGGTAGTTTGAAATAAACTTCTTAGAATGGCACTTCTGATGAAGATGCACAGCAATTTGCCCATTACAATCAGTTGTTCCATATGCTAAATGCAAGATAACTCCTCATTTGTGAATGAAGAGTTAGCAAGTATATGCTACAATCATGGCGGGAAGTTGTTTAATGAGGTTTATCCTGCTCGGACAATTATCCTATTTCCCAACAACTCCATCTATTGCATTATGATTGTTTTTCCGCCCCTCTATTGCTATCTTCCTACTTTTAATCTAATCTTCTTAAAAGTGTAAGCCAGTAACTCTGTATACTTATAACGGCCACAGCAGCCACGTTAGGTTGTATGCCAAACTAAGGAAGAATGGTTTCAAACTACAAGCAAAGTAATAACATTGCTTCATTGCTTAACCCCATGTGTTTAAATAAGTAGATTCAATGTTTTGGTAGAAACTACAAAAGTTTTTTTTTTTTCATATTTAATAAAAAATGTATTTGAATTAAATGTTCATGCTAATGTTAGATGAGTGTTTATAGTTACTGTACATTAGCTTACTTTTTTATGGATAAAAAATTAAGAATTGAGAAAACAACATACAACTATCCTTATTTTTTTCCAAATAGCAAATCATCAGGATAAAGTATGTATAACTTTATAATTAATACGTAAATACCCAATTTTTTCTGATGATTAAATAGCAAATTGTCAGATAAAATATGTATACATAATATAATAATATCATAATATATAATATAATAATATATCATCATCATAACTAGCTCGACCGCCCGTTGTGGGCCTTGGCCTTCTTTAAAAGATCCAGCCAGACTATTCTCCTCTTGGCCGTGGATCTCCAGTTTTCAAACTTAATAACATTAAAATCAGAGTCTAAACAGTCGGCCCATCTCTCTTTCGGTCTTCCCCTTGCTCGTTGTCCAAAAGGGATTACATTGTAAACCTTTAATTATAATATGTAACAGTATAAAATATTATTCATATTTTTTCTGATACTTAAATAATACATTGGTAATAACAATGTTGCATTTTTATATGAATTAATTTGTAAATATTAATTCAAAATTAATTTTTTTTAATTTTAATTATTGATTCAATTATTTATCTTTTCTTATTGATTCAATTAAATAAAATCATCAGATAAAATATTTATAACATTATAATCAATACGTAATACAATGATATACATATTTTATCTGATGATTAAATAGCAAAAAAAAATGTATAACTTTAAAAATAATACTTAAGGCTTATAGAATATAAAGGCTTAACTTAAAAATATTACTTTTGAAACAATAGGCAACTTTAAATGTTATTTAACTAAATTTTAACATTTATTGAGCTTTAAAGTAATTTTTTCCTTATATTGAGTTTTTCTTTCATTTAAATACCAGCTGTTAGCTTTCATATTCTAATTCAACTCAAATTAAAGCAAGAATTATCCATTAAACAAAATAATTGGGTTTCTTTTTTTCTTCCTAATTTAATCCAATAATTTTTCATTTAAATATTCTTTCACAAAGTTTCACAAAACTCTGGACAGCAAATGTGAAATGAGTGTTTCATAAATTTACTTTTATTATTATTTCTTTAAAAAGAAGGAAGGCGAAAATATTTAAAAAATTCTGCTTCTGTGATGTTTTCTTTTGTGGTATAATAAACACAGAGATCTTATTTCTAAAAATGAAGACTTTTAATTAAGTTTGAGTTGAGTCATCAAAAAAGGATTAATGCGTTACGGAAAGGATTAAGTGTCAAATTTGAGAAAAAAAATTTCTTGGGAACCAGATTTTCATGAAAAAAAAAATAGTTTAAATTATAAAGTTTGTTTTAATATTTTCTGATAGATGTCAGCCTAGTTATTTTTGTTAAGATTCTTAGCACAACAAAATTTCAAAATTTCAATTAAAATAATTATTCTTAAAGGTCTTTATAAAAGCTTAATTGGTTTGAAGGTTCGAAAGAAGAAATTTTTTTTATCAAACTCTTTTGAATGAAAATTAAAATAATGTATTAATGAATAACTATAAGTTTTACTGAGAATTTAGGAATAAATATTTTTCACTCGTTCATATAAAAAAAAGGAAAGAGTTTATAAAATCAGTATTTAATAATTTAAAAAATATTTAATACAATTACTATTCTCAAAATTTAAAAAGCAAAAGTTTAAAATTAGGTTGCTTTATAGTATCTAATAAAAACTGTCTCAATAGTATGTATGAAAAATTCAATATTTTTCCTATGTAAAATATATTTAATGATTTTACAAAAATAAGGAATTAAAATTTAGATATTCTGTTATGACAATTTCAGTAACTTTGTTACTTTATAAATTATGATGAATTATTCTAATTAACAGAATATACCAATATTCCAATAATAATAACCAATATAATTACCAATAATATATATATATATATTCCAATACGAAAAATCAGTTTAAAGAGCTAAAGATATAAAACATTAAAAAAATTAAGTACTGGTCAACTTTAAATATATATTTAACTAAATTTTTACATTTATTCAGATTTAAAATAATTTTATTTTATTACATTATATTGAAATTTTCCTTCATTTAAATACCAGCTGTCAGCTTTCATATTCTAATTCAACTCAAATTAAAACAAGAATTATCCTTTAAACAAAATTATTGGGTTTTTTTAACTTCCTTTAATCCAATAAATTTTCATTTAAATATTCTTTCACGAAGTTTCACAAAACTCTGGACAGCAAATGTGAAATGAGTGCTGCATAAATTTACTTTGTTATTATTATTTCTTTTAAAAAGGAGGAAGGCGGAAAGATTCAAAAAATTCTGCCTCTGTGATGTTTTCTTTTGCGGCATAATAAACGCAGAGATGTTATTTCTAAAAATGAAGACTTTTAATTAAGTTTGAGTTGAGTCATCAAAAAAGGATTAATACGTTACGGAAAGGTCAAAGTGTCAAATTTGAAAAAAAACAAATTCTTGGAAACCAGATTTTCATGAAAAAAAAATATATATTTTAAATTATAAAGTTTGTTTTAATATTTTCTGATAGATATCAGACTAGTTATTTTTGTTAAGACTCTTAAAGCAACAAAATGTCAAAATTTCAATTAAAATAATTATTCTTTTTTTAATCAAACTCTTTTGAGGTCTTTATAAAAATTAAGGCTTAATTGGTTTAGAAAAAAAAATCTTTTAATACAATTACTATTCTTAAAATTTATAAAGCAAAAGTTAAAATTAGGCTGCTTCATGACTATTTAATAAAAACTGTTTCCGTAGAATGTGTAAACCAATGCAATTTTTTGATATTAGTAACATTGTTACATTATAAATTATGATGATTGAATAATTCTAATTAACAGGGTCCAATCAGAAAAGTCAGTTTAAAGAGCTAAAGATATAAGACATTAAAAAAAATTAAACACTTCATAATATATATTCTTCAATAGTGCATCTCCTAGATAATGCACACTTTCAAACTTTCAAATGTAAGAAGCAAAATAACCTTCACCAATAAATTTAATTTATCACTATTTTATGTAAAATTCATTAAAAATAAAATTTAATTTAAAAAAAAACATTTTCAAAGTAAATTCATATTTATTTGATTATTTAAAAAAATTTAATATTTTTGTAAAAGGACTTAATTCTATTATTCAATAGTTATATTATTATATTTCCCTTTGTGATAATCCATGCTTTAAGAATAAGTAATAATTTAAAATAATTTTGCCTATTTTTTTGTATTTAATCATCAAAATTGTTCAGTTTCTCTGATTTCAATACAGCGTTATATAGAAACAAGCCTTGATAGAAATGATTTGGTCACTAAATAAATATCTTGTTATTAATAATCATTCCATGATTACATAGCTTTGCAATTTCAATATTTAAGTGATATTTTGAATTGAAAATGTTATATGTTTAGAATTTCCAGTTTATGTTAGCATGTTTCCATGTAAGCTTCTTTCGTTTCTTAACAGAGGAAGCCAGGAAAGTATACTGTCTTTTTCAAATGAGAAATTTGACAGCAAATGAGTAACGTATAAATATGACAAAAATAAAATAAGTGCCATGATCATTAAATTATCTTTTTTTTCTGGTTTCCTCTTTCTGAATCTCCTTAGCAACTTTATTAGTTGCTGAACTAATAAAGTAACTTAGCAACTTTATTAGCTGAAGAATGTGCAAATAAATTTATCTTTTAATTGAATTGTTCATTGTAATGAAGATAGAATAAATTTGATTATAAGAGATTCTGCATTAACTATTCACATTTGGTGAATAGCAGCACAACATATTTGTAATATTATACTATTAATTGAAAAGAAATTTTTAGGTAATTTTACCATGTATTGGGTAATAAGTTTGAAAGTTTAGGAATTGTTTCTCGATGATCATGCACAGTTGAAACATTTAATGAAAAAATTTGTTACATACAGGGTGTCCATAAAGTCTCTTTACAATTTTAACAATGTATTGCAAAGACAAATAAAAATATTATTTAATTTTAATTTAATTAAATTTAATACATCTCTGCATGGACATCATTAGTTGTACAAAGCACATCAAGATGGTACTCGATTTCTGTCAATGTTCGCTGTAGAATATCTTCACCAATGGTGGCAATGCCATCACTGAACCTCTGCTGATGGCATTGCCACTATCGATGAGAGTATGCTACAACAAACATGGCAAGAAATCAAGTACTATCTTGAGGAGCTTCATACCAACTAATGGCGCCCATATCAAGATATATTAAATTAAAATTAATCAGGCATTCATTCTCATTCTGTCATAATTTTATCATTTCATTTTTCATAATTTTCATTTGTCTTTGTAATAAATTTTGACATTATTAATACATTCCCTACATTTCGTTTCTTCTTTAAATTCCTTCTATTAGCTAACACTCTCCCTATATATATCTTGTTCAATTTTCAATCGTTAATAAAACACTTTTTATTCATCCACTCAAGTTCAAATACATTTTTTTGAAGTTGTAGTGGATGTCACTCGATGTTAATACAGTTTTTTCAAATATTAATTCATTCATTAAATTTAATCAATTAATTTTTTTTTTTTTTTTTTAGATTTAAGTTGCATGTTTCTACAAATAGGCGGCGCCAGATAAACTAAAAAAAAGGAATGAAAATTATTTATAAAGGACTTCCTGCAATATAGTGAGAGAAAAAAGAAGGAATTGACTTTAATTTTTTTTTTTTATATATTACTTGTTTAATTGCTCTGCTTATCAATGCGAGACACGTTACAAACGTTTTCATTGCCGTCGTCGTTCCTGAAACTAGTGATTCCAACATCAGTTATCCTTTATTCTATCTGCTCAAATTGCCAATGTTCACTCATGATCACAATTTTCCGATTCCTGATTCGAAATAAGCACTAACTGTGAGATCATACTACAAAAGATTCTGACATATAAAACGTACCTTATCGTCCCCATGAATTCAAAACGTAAGTAAAAGAAACTAATTTTCCTTAGTTACCCTCATAAGAAAATAGCTCCAAATTATCCTCAAGGACCAACCTGCACTACTCATTATTGATGCCACCTCTACATTTCTGAAAATGCTAGTTAGCCAGTCCTGGAATGCAGCAACTTGTTCATTAAATGCGCCAAACCTCATTAGTTTCGAGTGCGTGCTAGGATGGGCACTTCAACTTTACAAGAAGAACAAGAATGGAAAATAAAAAAATATTCTTATTTTAAAAAATAAATGGTTCTGGTCATTTTCATTGTAACGTGAATAATTATTTCTCGTTTTAAAAAGTATTCGAATTGAAAAGTTTGTTTACTGCGGAAGAGTTAATGTTCCATTTTAGAAAAATTTAGTAGATTTTTATTTTTTTAATTTTTTTTTGTAATTCAGTAATAATATAAGTGTAATGCTAATCACTCGGCCATCAGAGCACTATAAAATAAATTATTGTTAATTAAAAGAATAGCGCAATATAAATTGATGATAATTTTATTTAAAATTCTTTTAATAACATATAGATAATCTGTGAAATATTAAATATTTTGATGCGATTTACTAGGAACTGTTGGTATAGCGAAGATTTTTAGTGTCTGATTTCCATTTTCCCTTTTGCGTTTCATTTTGTGTCTGATTTAATTTCTCAATTCAGTTATCCATTAAATTACAATTTCTTAAAATACTTATCAATTGATATTATTAATTTTATCAAAGATTAAAAGACAAGTTGTTAACCAGCAAATTAACTTTTATGAAACTATGTTTTAGTTTAGTGGAAAAATAGTATTTAAAAAAAAGTATTTTAATAAACAGCATCTAACATATCTGAATCCAATAACTTTCACATTTCCGTAATACCTTCATTTGCTACAAACACTAATTCCAAAGAATCACCTTTCAAATAACAATTTCCTCACCTCGTTTTCAACCTTGATTTCTCTTTGTTTTCTTTGAAATGCACTTTGCCAAAGTAGCAAAAAGGGGCACGGTGCATCATTATCGCACTCGTCCATTCAGAATGAGAGTTAAAAGGGAATCATTTCCTTCCGTCTCACTCACAAGAAAATGGCTTCATTTCGTCCTCGAATTATCCTCGAGGACCACCCCGCAGTACTCATTAACGATGCAACCTCTGCAATTCCTAAATGCCACTCGGTTAACCGGCCCAGAATTGCAAGACCTTTGGCTCATCAGTTGGGAATGTGCGGCAGATGCACTGGTGTCGAGGACGTGTTAGGATGGGCACTTCGCCTTACGAGGAAGCATTGTAACGGGGTATAAAGTAATGCAATTAAAAAAAAATGGGGTAGTTTTCATTGCTGCTTTGCATGAGACTAAATGATTATTTTTTTGTTTTGTAAAAGTTCTGATTGTTAGGTTTGTTCGAGAAAGGGTGACATTCCATTTTGTGAAATTAAAGTGGATTGTTTTTTTTATGTATATATTTAAATGTTCTTCTGAATTATGGTGGGATTACGGAAACTTGTAATTAGAAGAAAAATAAGAATCGAATTACGAATTCTGTGTTATTTTATCACTTTATATAATTTTAACTACTCTCAATTTTTGAATGTATTTTAAACATATTTCTATGATTGTTCATCATATGACTTTAAATAAAGTGGTTATGCAGTAAAAATATAATGTAATTATATTGAGGTAAGATACTCAACTATATTAATAATTGGCACGACAGCCCGTTGTGGGCCTTGGCCTTCTTTAAAAGATCCAGCCAGGTTGTTCTTCTCTTGGCTGTGGACCTCCAGTTTTTGATCTTAAAAACATTAAAATCAGATTCTAAACAGTCGACCCATCTCTTTTTCGGTCTTCCCCTTGGTCGTTGTCCAAAAAAGATTGTATTGAAAACCTTCAAAGCAGCTCTAGCACTTTCCATTTACATGAAATGACCGACCCATCTCATTCTATTCAGTTTAATAAATTTTAGACTCTCAATATCTCTAAAAAGATAATAAAATTCAAAATTGTATCTTCTTCGCCAATTTCTATAGTCCTTGGTACCACAAAAAATAGTTCGTAGCGCTTTTCTTTCAAAGATTGCTACCATTTTCTCTTTTCTTTCTGTTAGTGACCATGTTTGAGACGCATATGTTAATACTGGTCTTATGAGAGTTTTGTACTGTAAAATTTTAATTCTTCTTTTAATCAGGTTATTTATATTATTATTAAGTTAATATTTTTATCAGATCAATTTTATATAATTTTTATCACATCAATTTTAAATAATTTTTATCAATCAATATCAAATCAATTATCAAAATAAATATAAGCAAAGCATCTAAAACTGCTGGATCCAATAACTTTTACATTCCCGTCCTAAACCCATTTACTGGGAAAATAATTCGGAAGAAGCACATTTAAAATATCAATTTCCTCACCTCGTCTTCACCCTTGAGTTCTTTATTGTTTTCTCTGGAATGCACTTTGCCAAAGTAGAAGAAAAAGGTGCATCATTATCTCCCTCCTTCATTCAGAATGGGAGCAAAAGAGAATGATTTTCCTTCGTCTCACTCACAAGAAAATGGCTTCATTTCGTCCTCGAATTATCCTCGAGGACCACCCCGCAGTACTCATTACCGACACAAGCTCTGCAATTCCGAAATGCCACTCGGTTAACCAGCCCGGGATTGCAAGACCTCTCGCTCATCAGTTGGGAATGTGCGGCAGAAGCATTAGTGTCGAGGGCGTGTTAGGATGGGCACTTCGCCCTACGAAGAAGCATTGTAATGGGGTATAAAGTAATACAATTAAAAAAAACTGGGGTAGTTTTCATTGCTGCTTTGCATGAGACTCAATGATTATTTTTTCGTTTGGAAAGTTCTGATTGTTAGGTTTGTCGAGAAAGAATGACATCCCATTTTGTGAAATTAAAATGGATTATTTTTTTATGTGTATTTAAATGTTCTTCTGAATTACGGTGGTATTAGGTCTCAAGGGTGGTGTATTATGCCATGACAAGAAAAATGAGATTCGAATCAAGAAATCTGTGTTAGAATTATTGTATCACTGTATTGTATTTTAAACTACTCTGGAATTTGTAATGTTGTTTGTAAATATATTTCTAAGATTGCTCGTCAGATTACTTTAAATAAATTGGTTATAGAATAAAAATATAACTTAATTAGATTGAGGTTTTTTTTCTATAGCGCAGCTGGCAAACACTTAAACAACTGTCTTTGATACCTTAAGCCAAGCGCTGCACCGACATTACTCACTTAGCGGTAGCCAGGAGTTGCGTGTAACTTGAAGATAAGCTACAGACGTGGAGTAACAATACGCTCTACGATCATGGTAGATCGGAAACCAGCGGTTTAAAGTGGATTCCGAACCGTTACAAACATCCAATACACCGCCGGGACTCGAACCCGAAACCTGTGGCACCGAGCTCAAGAGCGGATTAAAATATTTACCAATTTTAAAGATTCAAACGCAGTTGTTAATTAGCAAATTAATTTAACAAACTTTTATGAAACTATGTTTTATTTTTATGGCAAAAATATTTAAAACAAGTAATATAAAAAAATGTAAAGTCAATTCTTACTTTTTTTTTCACTGTATTGCAGAAAAGTCCTTTATAAGTAAAGCTGAAATTTTCTTTTTACATCTGGCGCTATCTATTGGTAGACAAATGCAACTTAAATCCGAAAAAAAATTAAATTCATTCATTAAATTTAATTAAGGAATTAATTTTTGAAAAAGGCATGTATTAACATCACGTATCATCCACTAAAAGTTCAAAAGATTTATTTGAACTTGAGTGGAGGAATAAAAAGTATTTTATTTACTATCGAAAATTTGAACAAGATATATATATAGGGAGAGTGTGAGCAAATAGTAGGAATTGAAAAAAATAATTTAGAAAAAAAAAATCTTCTAAAATAGCTGTATCCAATAGCTTTCACATTTAGCGTCATACACACATTTGCTAGAAAAACCAATTCGAAAGCAGCACATTTAAAATATCAATTTCCTCACTTCTATTTCACCTTTGTGTTTTCTTCGGAATGCACTTTGCCAAAGTAGAAGAGGAAAAAGGGGCCCGGTGCATCATTATCGCCCTCGTTCATTCAGAATGAGAGTTAAAAGGGAATCATTTTCTTTCGTCTCACTCACAAGAAAATGGCTTCATTTCGTCCTCGAATTATCCTCGAGGACCACCCCGCAGTACTCATTACTGACACGACCTCTGCAATTCCGTGATGCCACTCGGTTAACCAGCCCGGAATTGCAAGACCTCTCGCTCGTTAGTTGGGAATGTGCGGCAGAAGCATTAGTGTCCAGTGCGTGTTAGGATGGGCACTTCGCCCTACTATTAAGGCATTGTAATGGAGTATAAAGTAATACAATTAAAAAGAAAACTGGGGTGGTTTTCATTGCTGCTTTACATCAGACTAAATGATTATTTTTTTGTTTTGAAAAAGTTCTGATTGTTAGGTTTGTAGGGAAAGAGTGACATTCCATTTTGTGATATTAAAGTTTGTTACTTTTTTTATATATGTTTAAATTGTCTTCTGAATTATGGTGGGATTACAGAAATTTGCCCTTACAAGAAAAATGAGATTCGAATTAAGAACTATATGTTAGATACATTTTATCACTTATGTAATTTAAATTGCTCTCAAATGTTGAATGTTTTCTAAATATATTTCTAAAATTCCTTATCAGATTACTACAAATAAATTGGTTATAGAATAAAAATGCAACGTTATTATATTGAGGGGTTTTTTTCTCTAATGTAGCTGGCAAACACTTAGACTCACTTAACACTACCCAGGAGGTGCGTGTCACCTGAAGAAAGCTACGGACGCAGAGTTACATTACACCCGCGACGCTCTACGATAATGAAACCGTGTACGCTAATTGACCGTGGAGCAGTGGTTTAAAGTGAATTCCGAACCACTACAAATATCCATGGCAAAGCCAGGACTCGAAAGCGAAAACTGTAGCACTGGGAGTTAGTCACTCGGCCGTCAGTCCCTCGTTCTGTTCCTCAATTCAGTTATCCATTAAGTTACAATTTCTTAAAATATTTCTCCTTCTTCTTCATTGGCGCAACAGTCGCATGGTAGGACAAGGCCTACTGGAAGATTTCCCTCTGCCTACTGGAAGATTTCGAAACAGGAGATGTTTTCTTTTTACGAGGTAGGGTTGTCAGCACTCACAGTCATTCTAGACCGGGACGTAAGGCCTAAAGGGGATTCCGTACCACTACAAAAATCCATGGCACCGCCGGACTCGAACCCGAAATTTGTGCCACCAAAACATGTGAAACATGTTTGCCAGTTAAAAAGATGAAAAGATAATTGTTAACTAGCAGATTAACTTAAAAACCTTTTATGAAACGTTTAATTTTTGCGGAGAAAAATATTTAAAAAAGGAAGAATTAAAAAAAATGCATCTAAAATTGCTGAATCCAATAGCTTTCCATCATGCACCCATTTGCTAGAAAAACCAGTTCGAAAGAAGCACCTTTAAAATATCAATTTCCTCACCTCGCTATCACCCTTGTTTTCTTTGGAATACAAATACAAAGCAGAAAAAAATGGCCCGGTGCATCATTATCACCCTCGTTCATTCAGAATGGGAGCAAAGAGAATCATTTTCTTCCGTGTCACTCACAAGAAAATGGCTTCATTCCGTCCTCGAATTATCCTCGAGGACCACCCCGCAGTACTCATTACTCTGATATGACCTCTGCAATTCCGAAATGCCACACGGTTAACCAGCCCGGAATTGGCTCATTAGTTGGGAATGTGCGGCAGAAGCATTAGTGCAGAGTGCGTGTTAGGATGGGCACTTCGCCCTACGAGGAGGCATTGTAATGGGGTATAAAGTAATACAATTAAAAAAACTGGGCTGGTTCTCATTGCTGCTTTGCATGAGACTCAATGATTATTTTTTCGTTTGGAAAAGTTCTGAATGTTAGGTTTGCTTAGAAAGAGCGACATTCCATTTTGTGAAATTAAAGTGGGTTATCTTTTTTATATATTTCAATGTTCTCCTGGATTACTGAAACTTTACATTGCAAGAAAAATGGGATTCGAATTAAGAACTCTGTGTCGGATTTATTTTATGATTGTATATAATTCAAACCACTCTCAAATTTCGAGTGATTTTTTTAGATATATTCCTAAGATTGCTTATCAGATTACTTTAAGTAAATTGGTTATATAAAAAAAAATCATAATTATATTAAGGTAAAATATCCAATTCTATTATTATAAAGGTATTATTGGTAAAATATTTTTATCAAATCATGCAATGTTTACTGACAAGCTTCTAGTATTTATCCCGACATTATAGTATCTTTGAATCTTCTCATATTATCTCCTTTTAATAATGTCTACTTATAATAATCATTGATCAATACCGTTCTGGCCTACGAATATGTTTTTCCTTCTTTGTTTTACTTTCGAAAGAGAATTTAAAAATTGAAGCTGATTGCTTTTATTTTATCAACTCAAACTAGAAGAAATTTAAAACTAGTTTTTTAATAATGAGCGAATTTGGTGCATATTTCAAAATTAATCTGAATTATACTGATTAATATTTCTGATTAGTTTACTAACTGGCAGTCATTATAGCAGTTAATGCAATGGACAGGAGTGGCTTGAATCAAGCTACATTTCGGGCAAAGCGGGATAAACCTTAAGGCCAGAAACATGACGTTGAGTACGAAGACGACCACTGCTGAGCCTAGCAAGAGCCGTCTGTTCGGATCTGCTACCAGCATGGTACATGGGATGTTTTCTTTTTACGGGGTAGGATTGTCAGCCCTACGTCCACCCTCTACAGTCATATTAGACTGGGACCTACGGTTTAAAGTGGATTCCAAACTATTACAAGCACCCATGGCACCGCTGGGACTCGAACCAGAAGCATCTGGCACTGAGCGTCAGAGCGCTAGTAACTCAGCCATCAGGCCCATTGAAATAAAATCAGCAGTAAAAAATTCTTGGAGCATGTTTTCACTTTCATCCTAACGATATAGCAGAACCATGGAAGCGTAGACTATATCTGTTCCTGTAGAATTTTTTGCTCATTAAGACAGTGTTTTAAAACAAATTAAAAATTAGGTATAGTAAATATTAATTGAAGATTTCATTTGTAATTAAAAATAATCTGAAAATTTAAATATAGTTGTATACAGAAAATTTGTTTGTAATTAACTCCAACCTATAACCTGCTGTTATAATTTTGGACGATGAGAGTAAAACAAAGCCGTATACTACATCTCGTATAGTATGGTGTATAGTATTGAAACTCTTTTTGACTTTGTTCACTTGTTATATTTATCAGATCACGTACTTATTACGAATTCGTACCATTTTTTTTTATGTACACAAAATGTCTGGCCGGAAATTTTCCAATAAATTTGCGATTTATATAAAATATATGCAACC
The DNA here is from genome assembly GCA_021605075.1 of Caerostris darwini. Lineage (NCBI taxonomy): Eukaryota > Metazoa > Arthropoda > Arachnida > Araneae > Araneidae > Caerostris > Caerostris darwini. Next base: position 28,900 of record BPLQ01006092.1, on the reverse strand, counting down.
ATCTCCATAATATATAGTTTTAGAAAAACGTATTTACAATGCATTGCGTTGTTATGAATGAATTCCAGTTTTTATCTTTAGTATTCTAAGATGTGTCATTTCAATTTTCGAAATTATTGAAAATGACAAATATCAGTAACAGATTGTTACGAAAGGCAAACTTAAATTCAAACATTTTTTTCTTCTATATATATATATTAAATTTTTAAATATATCACTGACTACGTGAATGCATTGATACCTAAATATAAAAAATATATATATTTCTTAGTACAAAAAAGAAAAAAAAATTCTAAAGAAAAGCTACGAATCATCCCAAGTAACCATACATCATCCCTTTGAAAAAATGCCTTTTAGAGCTTAATATATTTCTTTCTCCGGCTTTACTTCTTATGAACCATTTATATAAATTTCTGGGGAATCGAGTAGGAAAAAAAAAGAAGTAACCTTTTTCTTCAATCGGAACTAAACGATGATAAATATCTCCTGGAGAATTATACACCTTCCAGTCGAAAATTACTTTTTTTATGTGTGTGAGAAGGAAGAAAGATCAGGATTCCCAAAGACATATCGAATGAAAATAAAATATACAAAAAGGAGAAAAGATCAAGTTTGATAAATTCCATAGATTGACCGCTTTACTGTGTGTCAAAGTACGAAAGAAAAATGCATATGTGAATATGTACGAGGCGTGTGATTCCACACCAAAGTAAAGGCGGGAATTTTGGAAAGCCAATTTCCTACCCCCATTTCGAATTCTGCTCAAACCTTCCATGCCATTATCGATTTGTTCAGTAAAAAAAAAAACATTTTTTTTTCTTTCTCACTTTTCTATGTCCTGTTTATAACAGGAAGAATTTTTTATGCTGTCCTGTTTAGTATTCCGCAGTTGCGACTGTTCGTACTGTGATTTGTAAAGAACACGTTCCTAGGATTACAATAGCGAAATTCCAATCTATTTTTTTTTCTCTATTTCTATTTCCGTTTTTTTAAAGATCCACAAATTTTTAACACTTTTAACTTTTGATTTTAAAAGCACTTGTTTTGTATGTTTACTTTTACCTCTCAAACTTTAGCATAATGATTGCTTTTCAGTTTGTTTGGTTTTCTTTTCTGATATTATTTTGCTCATTTCTGGGCAAACTTTAAACCGCTGCTTGGAATATAAAGTTGAATTGATTTTTTTTATCCCTCTCTGCATGATTTATTAAACAGTATTTTAAAATCAGAAACTTTATCTTGAGCATTTCGGCAAAGATTTTGCTGTTGTTATTTCTTATCCCACTTGGTAGACAGCAACATCTAGACCAAGCCCACGAACCCGTAGGTTCTCATGGTTGAACCGAATGGGGGCAGCTTCTGTTGTGATGGAGCACCTGTAGGTAGAAGTCTGACTTGGCTCAGTGACGCAGATTTTTTTACGCGGTGGGGTTATCAGCCTTAATCTCTACAGTCATAATAGACCGGTACCTACGGCTTAAAGTGGATTCCGAACCACTACAACATCCATGGTACCACCGAGATTCGAACCCAAAATCTGTGTTAGAACCCAAAATCTCCAGAGCGCTAGTCACTCGGCCATCAGGGCCTCAAAGATTTTTATTAAACTAAAGAATTCTAATCAGAAAGAACAATTGAAATTAACGGACAATTACAAATACATCTCTATCTCATTTGAGAGAATTTAAATACAGTATATGATAAGACTTTAATCAAATAAATATGATAAGACGATTTCATATGATAGACGACAATCGAATTTTTAACAAACATTTTTCGTTTGAATTAATCCCTATATTAAAACATTTTCAAAAACAGACGTATTAAATAAACTTCTTTGAAAAGTTTTACACATTCTTATTCCATTTCCGCACAAATATAATTCCTTGTAACTAAATAGCTAAAGCCAGCAAACAGAAAATATTTTACTAAAAAAATAAACATAAAAATTTACTTCAAATTAAAAAAATCATCATCAGCAACAGATTAAAAATCAACATCAGCGTCATTTTAAACAACCTGGTTGATTTAAATGATGCATTGTTTAGAATCTGAAAACTACGCAGAACAATTACAGGAAAATAAGACTATTAAGGAAATCCTACATGGCTAGCTATTATTCGCCAATCGGAATTCAAAATAGCTGAACGATAGCAAAATATGTTGAGTAAACCAGACGACCACCCTCTTCACTGAGGCTTCTATCCTGCTATCGCGCCTTTCGAGACACTCGTTGTGTCCTGTCATTAATTACGAAGATTAGCCCGTCCACTTTCAGTGCTGATTGTTCGATTGTTTGACAAGTATCGTGACAAACTACCTTGTTTGGAGATCATGTCAAAGGTCATGTCAATCATGTTTAGCAACAGTTGATCTTAGAATGATGAATGTGTTCTTTTAATAATTCTAAAAATTACTATTATTCTTTTGAGAAAATTTAAATTAATTATTATAGCCAATTATATTGCAGTAACCTTTAGCTAATTGTAATATCCCTCGTCACCCTGTGGTGAAGCACGCAAATTAGGTTGCGAATTAGTTAAGGTGCAATTCCGCGAATTCCGTTACTGTCACTGTCTTCAGAAATATTATAAATTATAAATCGATCAATGTTAGCGACTTAAATGTTAACAATTTCGACAAAGAGTCGCTACTTTGGCTATAAACCTGTCCATTAAAATTTCTGCTAACTCTCTTTTTCTCTTCAAGAGCTAGTCGTGGTACATGTACGGAGAGCAAGACGCCCTGATCTAGGTGAAATGGTTTCTGTTGAAAAACAAGCAGTGTCTCACTGAAAAAAAAGATTCCTGACATAAACAAGAGGTCACTGATGTGAAACAAGGAGGTCCCTGTAACACAAAATCCCCCTGATAAAAATAAAAAGTCTCTGCAACACAAAATCTATCTCATGAAAACAAGAAGTATCTATAAAATAAAATCTTTCAGATTAAAATAAGAGGTCTCTATAAAACAAATTATCTCTGATAAAAACAATGTCTCTGTAAAATAAAATCTCTCTGATGAAAACAATGTCTCTGTAAAACTAAATCTCTCTGATGAAAACAATGTCTCTGTAAAACTAAATCTCTCTGATGAAAACAATGTCTCTGTAAAACAAAATCCCCCTGATGAAAACAAGAGGTCCTTGATATAAAATAAGAAGTTCCTAATGTAAAATAAGATGTTCCTGAAAAGAAGAGGTCCAAGATAAAAGATATAACAAGATATGCTTAATGTAAAATAAGATGTAAAAAGGGAATGTCCCTGGGGAAAACAAAAAAATTATGATGTAAAACAAGATGTCTCTGATATAAAACAAGGTGTCCTTGTTATAAAATAAAATTTTCTGTTATAAAAATAAAAAATACCTATTACTTTTTCTTAAACGTCACCTGATTATTATTATAGAGTATTTGCATTACCTTTATTGCGGCATTAGTTCTTCCCAGATAAGCCTTATTATTTGAAATATTAAGCTAAATAAAGGCATGTGAAAAGACATTTACAATTAACCAATGAAGCCACTGTTTTAATACGCAAAAAAAATATATTTATGTTCTGACAACTTAAGAATATATATATATATTTTTTTTTTTGAGTTGGGATTTATTTAAAACTAGATATTAAACTGTCAGTCATAAACGATTTGATGAAGTTAAGCTTTGTGTTTCTGTTACTTTTAAATAACTTTGAAAAATAAAATTTTTTGTTCTAAGCATAATACGCAACTAAAATTTGAAAAAATGTTACTTGAATATGAATGCATTATTTCTAACTGAGTATATATTATATAAATAAGATGTTATCTCAATAATTACTTCTCGGTAAAACTTTAAAATGTGGTTACATATATTTTTTGCATCTGTATTAAATTTAGAGTTTATTTATCTACAAATTAAATGAATAAATCGTTCTTTTCCCTTATTGGGAGAATAAATTCAAAATAGCCACGGTAGATTACTTTATTCAATATATCGTAAAAGAATCTGCAATACGTTTCTAAGATAAAAAAGGATTATCTTCTAAATAGAACTACGTTTGTAACACACATGGATTTATCAAAAAAGTATTCATTTTTGCAACTTAATATAAATGAAGTTCTTCAGTAAGTAAATCTGTATTAAAAAGTGGTAATAAAATAAATGTATCCTTAATTATCGTGAGCTTTCAAAATGCTTAAATATTAGTTTAAAGTCAAAAGCTAACTTACATCTGATATTTATTGTAAATTTCCAAATTATGTAAAACCTCAACACTAGAAAGGATACAACAAATTTTTCGTACGTTTCACTGTTTAAAATGTCATTTTAATCGTAAAATGTATTGACTTATAGAGACACTTCAGTCAAAGAACATATTTTACAAAACATATTGATCTTTTTAAAAAACTCTAAAAGATTGTTTTTAATTAAATGACAAGTTTTTTCTTATAGCCTTTAAATTGGCAACATAAATACAGATAAATTATTTTTTTTAATTCATTGAATAAGAAAAGTTAAAAGAAGATTTAATGAATTTTTTCCCCGAAAGCAATAATATTTGAAACATCTTAAGTGCTAAACATTTATTGTATTAATTCACGTGTATATTTGGAAGCTGTCAATTAAAATTTAGGTTTTAAAAATAATTTATACAGATAACATAATTAAGCAAATATCACAGCTGAGTTTTCTGAAATCACCCCTTAAAATGCATACTATATTTGACAACTTCTTCATTTAACCTTTACTTGTTTAAGAACCAAAATGCCACATTCCAAAGCATTTTATCTGATTAGCCAAAAAGATACCATGACGATAAACACCGGCAACCCTACCATTCCACGAGACTTTTCAGCAATTGAATTTCATCCCATTTGCCTAGTTGCCAAGTGATCGTTTGTCCTCCCCGAACTCTAACTCCACCCTCAAGTTAACGCATCTGGCAACGGTCCATTATGCGGGAAAAGCATTGAGCGACATGCAGTGACCGAAACACGGAACTAATTGAGCAGTGCTAACAATTTTCTCTCTTTTTCGTTCTCTCTCTCTGCCAAAGATTCGAAAATGTTAAACTGGGAAGGACGTCAAACCAGACACGCCACATTCGATTCGAAATCATTCGAAAATGGTTCTCTTGTCTATCCTCTTGTGTTCGTTCTCTAGAAATTGGACGTGACGGTTAATTTTTGATAACTTTCTGCTTTGCCCGTGTCTGTTAACGGGAAGTCCATTAGCATTTCGCGATTTCGAGGCATGTCACTCACTCATTTTGAAAGAGGTCTAATGTCCATTAGCCTCCAAGCTGCGTGAATGAGTCTGAAAGATTTCCCAGAAGCACATTCCTCCGAGTAAATATTAGAGAGAGCAATTGACTTCCCTCGTGCTCATCAATATCTCTGTTAATAAATATCTCAGATCTTGAATGGTGTAAGTCTTAAAAGTTATCTTTACGATACCTCCAATAAATACATAGGTATCTTTATATGCTGAATAAAAAATAATTCATTTATTTGAACATATATAAAGTAAGATCTCAAAATCATAAATCTATATTTATCTAATTTATAAAAGGGGAAAGTAAATTAATCATACGTGTTCTACATCGTAAATGTATTTGTTTCACTTACGCTACAAAACAGATCAGGGTTAATTAGGCCCCTTTTTAATGGAATATTACCCACTGTTAATCTCAATTTTTAATTCTCATAAACTGTGTATTAGTGAAATGTCACTTCAACTGTGAAAAGTGGCTTCCATAATGTGACTAATCTGTTTCGAAATGTGATCATTCTTCGAAATGGTCTAAGAGTGCAGATGTTTGACTCATCTTCTAACAGCACTGACTGAAAAAACTTATTAGATTTTATATGGATATCCCCATAATTTCAATTGGAATGCTTTCCACTTTGTAGTTGCAGGTATGCCTGATTCATTTCTTATGACGGCACAAGACAAAAAGAATTAGTACCACGTGAATTTTTCAGTCACAATAACATTATGCGTTATTTTTTTTGCATTTTTTTTTTTATTCAATAATGTTCTTATATCCAAATTTTGCATTGTGTGAGCGATGTACACATATCATCTTATGGAATTATTTATAATATTGTCCTCTATCGTAAAAATTTTGAACTAATTTTTCCCATGCCATAAAAAAACTGTGAGTATTAATATGCAAGCTGCATGTTTCTCCTATCTATAGATGTTTTTTTTTATCGCATTTTACTATTGTACAGGACTTTTGATACCCGCCAAAGTAAATTCTATAAATAATGAAAAAATATTTATAGAACAAAAATATAACTTAAAGATAGATAATAATAATAACATTGAAAACACGATAAAAGCTGGAAATTATGTTAAAAACATGTGGAAAACGTAAAGAACATTATCATTTTAATCGAGAACAAAAATTTTAAAAGTTATCGTGACTTTTAAAGATCAATAAATATTTTTATAGCGTGCAGGTTGGGCAACCAGATTGTAACTGGGTGTGGTTGGGTTAAAATACTTGAGGCACAGGTTGGCGATCTTTCAGCTTTATTGGCATACGCACAAACACCACACACATACAATTAGAGATATACAATATTCGACACATTTAAAAACGGATAATTATAGATTCGTGGAAGGACTCCACTTTTAAGAAGAAAACCCAATACTCGGTTACACGCAGCGTGTGCTAAATATACTTTCTCTCCAGATGAAAGTCAGTCGGCCAACTGACCCTTTCTCCTGAACTCCACAGAGGCTCTTGCCAATGTGTAGGAGGGAGCATGGCTACATTTTTTTATTGTTCGACAACGGTGGGCAGCATATTTCACTAATTAAGGCGCACAACGTCCATCGACAGGCATTTAGTGTGGTAAATACCTTCTGGGAGGATTTTTAAGGACAACTGCTTCACAATTTCGTATTCCCGAAAATTTCCACCAGGCCACCTGACTATCGATGCGAAAAGCTACACACGTTTTAATAATCTGTAATCGCGCTTTCTCCTGTGCACTACAAGAGAGCCTCCTGTGACGTTCGGGATAAATGGTTAATAGGCCTTGGGGCTCTCCCCGGTACTGCGCAACCTGCGCTCCCTCTGAGAAACGTTTAATTTGTAATCTCTCATCCCTAGAGGAAATATATTTAGCCTAACTCTGCGTAATAGTTGGCCTACAGACACTCACCCGTAGAAGATGTATATTTCGCTCACCCTGCGCCCACGAGTTTCGTGTTTTCGGCTTAGAAGTGGAATCTACCCGCGAATCTATAATTATGTCTTTAAATGTGTTAAATATTGTATGTGTAAGGTGTTGTGTTTGTGCATGTGTAAATAAAACTGTGTGTTCTCCAACATGTGCCTCAAGTATTTCAACTCAACCACATACATTTATGATCCAGTTGCACAACCTGCACACTACAGGCCTTTTTTTTTACGCCTCATCATCAGGCTGTGGCTGTAATAGATGCCGCCAAGGAAATTGAACCTCAGTCCTTTTCTACCCTTACTACTAGCCACGATTCAATCATTAGGCTGCCTAATGTATGTTTTCCAGCTTTTTTCCCATACCACATACCATTCAAACACCCCACTCAAATGTGGAACAGTTACCCCTAAACATCCTACCGGAAAGACAACACCCTCCTCTCATCTAGCATTTATGGAGTTAATGTGGCATATATACACACAAGCCCCACCGGTGCTCAACAAAAGAAATATAGGATATACAAATCTTTTAATCAATTTACAAACAATACATTGCCATTTTTTAAAGAAATAGTTATTTTTAACAGAGATCTTATAGGAAGAATAAGCTTACCGTGTTAATTCGTATGTCTCTTTTCAATTATAGCATTCAAAACTTATTCTGTCATAAAGTGAAATAAAATTTAATTTTTTTGCAATAAAAATATATATTCCGTATGTTTTTTTTTATTTTAAATACATTGAATTGACTTACTTAATATTAACTAATAAATTCTTTCTTTGTATATTTTAAATATTTGGGGGTAGTGTTACTAGCGTCCGTAGCATATCTTTAAGCTACACGTGTCCCCTGGGTAGTGCTAAATGTGTAACATCGGTGCAGACCTTGCTTAAGGCACAAATATTAATTGTCTCTATATTGCTAGCTGCGTTAGAACAAAAACATATTTAAAATATATTATATTTAATGCCTATCTGCAGACATGGCCTGGAATTATACAAGATGCATTCAAATAATTATTAAAATATGATTTTAACACATTCTGTTAATAAAAGATTTCAAAATTAAAAAATTCAAATTATAAAGGTTTCGAAAGAAAACTTATTGCAATATCTAATTTAACTGGATTTGCTTGCGTCATACAACAGAATCTAAAATTTGAAGACGAAAAAAAAATTTATTTTCGAATTTATATGTTATACAAAATAAGAAAAACCATTAAATCAGAATTATGAAAAAGAGAATATGACGCGAATTTTATATAAACAAAACTAAAATGATTGTAACTAAAATATAAAAAATAGGAAGTTACGTCATTACTCTTAATGTATTCTTGTTCATATTTATATTTCCTGATTAGTATTTTATATCTTTTTTTCATCGTTTGATATTTATTCATAACAAAATAACCAAAATTACTAATATAAAGATGTAGTTGATAAATATAATTAGCTGGACCGATATACAGGTTACCCATAAAATCATTTAATAATTACTCAATTATTTTGTTTAAGTATTATTTCAACTAAATGCTTTTGCATAATTTAAAAATATATATATTATTACAACAACTGTGATATTCTATTTAATATCTGGTTAAAAACTTCAATTCTCTTCTTGTGGAAAACTGATTCGTAGTTACTTTAGAAAAGAAAACTATTTAATTATTTGCTCGTGAAAGAAATTAAAAATATAAGAAATATTTAAAGTTGTTCAGAAAGCCACGGACTCACTCGCCATAAAACAATACCATAATTTCATGGATAATAAATAAAATAAAAAATAAAAGACAAATGAATAAATACAATAAAATTTTAAATGAAAACTCATACGAATATCATAAGAACAAACAATTAACTGTATAAGAACAAACTATAAGCAGCAAAAATATCAATCAATAGTAAGAATGTTTGAAAAAAAAAATAAAATAACTGCATCGTTATTGCAAAAAGGAGAATCTGTTTATGAAATAATCGAATAAAACAATTGTAGAATTTTTTATAGGAAAATAATTAAAAGATATTACTTCATCATTAAAATAAAGAGTTAATAGAAAGTGAATTATTTATGAATTAATTTTAAATCATAATAAATCATTTTAAAAAAGGCGCTAATTAATAATTATATGATAACTTGAAATATTACTTGTCATTTTAATCCGATTTAACTGTCTTTATTAATTCCACCTAACACAATTTTCGTATGTAAATTATTTTTAATTGAAAATTGTCTTATTAAAAGATTTAAAATGAATTAATCTTTTATAAAATTTCTTTTCTAAAAAGTTACAAAAATCATTTGTTTAAAATCTTCTTTTTTTTTTAAACAGCAGTCATACAAAAAAGTCTTTCATTTTCATCAATTAGCAATAAATAACTAGTGCAAAAAAGGAAACTCCGTCTTTTTTGGTCGAAGTACATAAATTTAAATATCCAATATTTAATAGAACTGTTTTTCATTAAAGCTCATTAATTAATTTGATAACGTTGAAAGCCAATAGCAATCGTCATTGTTAGCTGTTTGATACTATTGGCTTAGAAAATTTAAGACCACATCGAAAAAAATAACGCAATTTTATAGGATGATCTCATAAACTTTTTAACCATTCATCGCTCATAAAAGGTGTCATTAAATATTTTATTGAATCTAAATACTATAATTGCGATAAAATAATAAAGATGTGTAATTATTATTATTTAAATAAATGATTTTAATTCTTTTTATTGTTTACAAATGTTTTTCAATGAAATTAGCAAATTTTTCTTAGTAATAATAACAAGATGAGGGTAATATAATAGAATTAATAAAGACAGTTAAATCGGATTAAAATGACAGGTAATATTTCAAGTTATCATATAATTATTAGTTAGCGTCTTTTCCGTAATTTTAAAAGTGAAGGGAATTTTTGACAAAAAAAATGATGAGTATACTATTCATGACACTGAACCGATTACTCTAAAAAACTTGGTTTCGTAATGGAAAAATTTCAAGTTAGCGTTAATTAACCATGTTGCGTTCTTTTACTAACAACTAGCTTGTTTTTTAAAAACAAGTCAATACAAAACAAATAACAATATTATTATTATTCATTAAAGAGATGTATGTATTTTACAAAGTTATTTTTGGGCAACTTTTTAAATTTCGATTACATTACTTATTAGTTACATATAACGTTTGCTTTTTTCATATATTTAAACAATTCAGGAAATAAGAAGCAATATTTTTTAAATGTATATTCCTTTTAAGGCATGTCAACTATGAAATAGATGTAAAATATTTGAATTAATTATAGAAATGAAAAATTCTTAAGAATTCTTTTAAGAATTTTTGTTAAGTCTAGAAATGAATTATGCTTTTCGAAAATTTACATAATTCAAAAGAGGGAAAGGAAAGAAATTAAAGCTTGAGAACATTTATTTGGTTATCATAATTTACAAAATAAATGAGTACAGAAATCATAATAATTGTCTCATAAATAACAAAGTAAAAGAGCAAATATTAACACAACTCTGCAAAATTTAAATTTAAAAGCAATGATAAAATGTTATTAAAATCCACCAAAAATAAAAAGCAATTGATAAAATTTGCTCATAATCTATTTTATAAGCCTAAAAGTAGAATATAATATATATAAAATTGAAAATATGTGAAATAGGCATATGATATTACTAAAAATAAATTATATTTATCTAAAATCTTTTGCAATAATACTTATAAGAAGAAATTGTATTTCTAAAGGCTCATTTCAGAAATATTTGGCAAGATAATGAAATTTATTTCAAACACAGCAGCTGCAAGGGAAAGCAGCTGGAAACATTGAAACCAATCATAACAAAGGATCAGAAGAAATAATCTTTTTAAACCTACTGTAAGCTATTTCAACATTGTAGGAATTTTATAGTAAGAGAAAAATTTTAAGAAAAGGAATAGAAAGTTGTAATGCAAAGAAAAGGTAAACGAATATAATAATAAGTCAAATCTTTAAAAAGTAACTAATATTAAGAATGAAAATGCTGAAAAGGAATAAAGTATTTCTTGTGATATGTTTTTGTAAATAAAGAATAATCTTCAAAGTAAAATTAATTTATCAAGCTTTTATTTAATAATAATGCTTAGTAAATCTAAATATATTTTCAATTTTTTATGAAATATGATTCAAAATATAAAAAAAAATCAAATAAATAAATCTATAATCATATAGCTTCAATAAAGCCTGAGGACACAAAACTGATAAATCTTTATGCATTGTTTATTTTTAATATTTTAAAGCATTTCGTTATTTAAAAAGGCATTAATTATTTTTCATAAATAACAAGTACAATTTACTGATTGCTTTTAAATAATCCCATGAAATACAGAATAGGAATAAAACATAAAACTATCAACAAAAATTGTTAATTTAGGGAAAATGTTAAAATTGTACTTTTCATCTAAATAAGAAAAATAAAAGAGAGAATAGTTAAATATTAGAATTTTTTAAAATTAAAATAAACATATAATATTGCTAAATGTGTTTTACATGCTCACCGTCCTAACCGCTATATGTTATAAATTTTTAATTGTCTCTTGAATTATAAAAGTTGGAATAAAAATGAATTGAAATATCACGAAAAACAGATTGATATCTTGAAATTATTTGCATATTATTTTCATTGGCATAAAATTAGTATAGAATTTTTTTCAATATTAAAAGTAAGCAATTATTAAAATTTTAATAATCAAAGTAAACTAGTAGGACGTTGTTAAATATTTAAAACATCACATTTAAAGTTAAAGCTATTCTGCTTCTGGGAATAGTTTTAATCAAGCTTTTATTTCCACAACATCTGAGATGAAAATGAATAGACAAATTTTTGAAAATTGTTTGTTGCACTTTATTTCATTTAACATTTTTTCATTCTTATTCTTAAAAGAATAAAAATTATATTTGTTCTTAAATGAATAATATTTAAAATTCTAAGAAGAAAATAATGAATAATTCTTATAAGAATCTTAAAAAAGTAGAAGAAATTATATATATAACTGTAAGAACAAATTTATGAAGCAAATTTATTTAAAATACATATATTACAAATGTAGAACTATTTTACTTCAGAAAAGATTTTAAAAATTAATGCAATTCTATACATTTTGCGAATATGTGAAGATTTGTTTTAAAAATGATAAAGCTGTCTGATTGTCACAAAAGCTATTTGATTGTCATGCAAAGATGAATAGCAGTTAGCAAGAAGTAGAGATCACGAGCATATAATGTGGGATACATTTTGCAATTTGATTTATTACATGAATATAATCAAAGAAGCTAAATTCCTTCATCCAAAAGATTGAAATCCAATCTTCGATATTGATTAAATATCCTTCCTGTCTGGAACTGGATATTTGCAGTTTATAATACCATCCAGCTCCTCGCATTCGAGATCTAGTATTGCAGCTGTTTCGAAATTATGTGAAAGCGACACGTTATGGAATGAGCGTATGCGCAGTGGCATCATATGGTTGAGGGGGAGGAGTGAAAGTGGGCGATATCCATTATGCAAAAATTCTCTAATATTTGGGCACTTTAACCTCTAATCATGTGTCACTAAAACACTAAACAAATAGTGCATCAAGCAGAATTGATAGTATAGTTCACTCACGTTGATGCCACCAAAATTTGGAACGAATGCTTCCAAAAGCTGCATTTGGGAATTTTCCTTTACCTTGAACCTAAGAGAGAGATTTCTCATCTACATGTTTATTGTGTCCATCCCTGGAACCCTATAAAAATACCGGTACTTACGTATTAACGGTACCTTGGCGACAGACTTGGCGGTTTTTAAGTGTCGCCAATCTAATAGCTACTAAGGTTACCAAACCAATTGAATAGATTGGTGCCACTTAAAAACCGCCAAATCTGTAGCTGCGGTTGGCGCGTGTGCTCTTTATTGGCGCAACTGTCGCCAAGGTACCGTTAATACGTAAGTACCAAAATACCTCCTTTTCTGAGACCTAAAATATTAACGAGCAGATGACACACAGGCTATAAAGAAATGCAAATCAGCCAACTCGAAACGTGCTTGTTGTAGGTTTCTAGTGAACTTTTTGAAATAATCTGTAAGTCGTGATGTAATTAGAGATTTTTTTATAAATGAATTTTGTGAATTATTTTATTTAATACTTTAATGTTTGCATATTTTTTTAACTTATAATCAACTTATTAGCATTTTTTTTTTCATTTTTTAACTAATTTATGCATGTTTAATTTTGCCTATTACTTAAAAAAAATAACACCCACTTCACTTTTTAAATCACTTTAAAATATTTCCTGCTCTTCTTCTAACAAAACATCAGATTTTATCCCCTTGCCGCTTTTTTAAAATTATGATTATGAATGAAGTTGAATATTCAAGCACCCTCTTTCTCAAACTTTTTTAAAATACATTAAACAATTTAGAGTATCTTTTATGTTTTCAAAATTTATAATTGCAAATGAGAAGATTAATTTTCTGTGGATAAGTTTGTCCTCAACGACTAAGCAAAAAAAAAAAAAAAAAACTTTCTCAAGTCCTTTTCTGACTTTTTATACCATTTTTTTTTTTTTTCAGATATACTTTAAATGCTTTTAAATTTTTAAACTTTATTATGCATACCAATCTAATTAAAATATCCTATAACAAAAATTATCGAACTCTTGGAAATATTCAAATTAGTGTTATTGTAAATAAATAAAATACGACAGTTATAGAACATATACGCACAGAAAAAGACTTGCAGAAGTACTTATTAGTAAAATAGGTGATTTTGATCAACAAATTTAATTCATTTGGACAAATTCCCTTTGTTTTAAAAAATTATTTAAATTCCGAAATTAGAAAGAGCGAATTATATTTTAAAAGATTCCAAGTTTAAAATAGTGTACCAAAAATAAGATATGAAGGCTAGAGTGTATGAGGAAAATTCAAATATGTGTATTATAGTAATTACTTTCAGAAACATTGAGACTCATGTAGGTGGAGATTATAGCAACATCTGAAAGCGCATGCATGGCGTTTTATATTTACTCCAATATGATGTATAAACTGAGGTAATTATTAAACTGACTAATAGAGAGAGCGAACTAAAATTAACAGAGGAAGCAAGCTGAAATTAACTGAATCAGTAAAATTATTTCCCTCGTTTCAAATAACAAAAACCTAGTTGTCAGCAACGTTACAAAAAGCAAATCTGAACTCATTAGATGGTAGATCAAGGTTTAAAGATAAATCATCTTGATTAACTATCATCAAGGCTAACTATCATATTGGACACACTGACCACACCCAAGTAATAATTCATTCTCTATAATACTACTTCGTTTTATGTGAATATACCAACGACTGTCTTTATGCCTTCTTTATCTGCAAAAGTGGATGAATTAAAGTAGCCCATAGGAAGTACGCTGGCATTCATATTACACATTAAAATTCTGCCTATAGAATACAGTTGTGTCGAAGATTATCAACGGAAGTTGCGCACAGAAAATATACTGAAAGCAATCATTAATAACTGAAGTTATGCATAGAAAATACATTGATATCGTGTGGACATGTTTGTCCAACCATATTTGTTAGAATTTACTATTGAAATAGATGCATTCTTTGCCATTTTGTTGTTTACGAAAATGCTTAAAATTGTTTTCATGTTAGATATTAATGGAATGTCACAGATTTCCACGCACACAGAGAAAGCACCGTCTGGTGATTTTAACTGGGTGTAGTTTCCCTTCTTTCAAGGCAGACTGACCAATAGGGTTTTGAGAATCGGAATAAAATTCTAATCCACATATAAAATAGTCTCTTGAGTGGTTTTCGTGAATTTTTCTCATTTTCTCATCGGCGATGGTAAAGAAAACCGTCTGAGAGCTGACCTCCTCACAAATTGTCCCTTTGCTTTGTGTCCGAACACTGATGAACTCCGGGCTATTCAACTGATAGTCCGATGGCAGAGCTAACAAGGCTGGAAAATGCCGTCGGCTTTAATTTTATCACCTAATCACAGCAAGTGCAGTGGAAATCATTATAGATTTCCCTGCAGTATCGAGCGTAATAAAGTCCACCAAATCACTACGCTGACCCAGTGGCATTCGGGTCATTGGACAACAATTTCACCGACCAGAATTATTTCTAGTTTAAGTGTTTTGTATGCTGTCTTCCATCTTGTTAATAATATTTCTTCCATCCTGTAATAATATTTGCGAGATGGGCCCAGAATTATTTTAGTTATATGTTTCATTATTCATTAGGATACGTACATGATAATTTATTTAAATAGAATACGTACATGATAATTTATTTAATTTGTTTATTATCTTATACATTACGTTTAAGATAAATTTAAACTAGCAAACTGTTTGAAACTGGTATAAAAATGCTTTGTAATCGATGGCAGAAGCGCATTGATGTAGATGGAACATAATTTAATTAAATATGTTCCAACAAATTGTGTTTAAGACCAGTTAAAATTTGTAAACTCAAAAGTTCATTTCCCATGAAATAATCTAATATTATGGAAAATTCAATTAAATTTGATTTTTAAAGCAAGCAAGTACATTCCTTAAGGTGTGCTTTTCATTAATTCACAATTACGTTTCCTTGTCCAAATCATTTAAGAATTATGTTATACGTTTCAGTAAATGTAAAAACTATTAAGTGATATGAACAGTTAGATGAATGGCACTTCTAATTTTGTTCATAATATGAGACCAATAATTTATATTTTCTATATTTAACTTTTTTTTTGTTAATTTAAACGATCCATATAAACTATTTTTAATTTTATATTACGTAAAATTGATTAAAATGGATTAACATTTTATCTCCATATAGTATATGGATGACATATGCAAAGAATCATTTCTTTTTTCTGTTTACAAAATTATTTTTTTATTTTTTTCTTAATTATTTTTATTTAATGCAACGATGCATTTATTATTATTTTTTTCTGTTTGATTTCTGGTAAAATAAAAATTAAATAATTTTCTATTTCTGAATTTCTAAAGTAATACAGAAATAAGTTGTTATTAATGTATTCAATTTATTGCAGACATCTCTTCGAAGAACAGTTATTACTTTCATCTAAACACATCTTAAATCTTTTAGTAAAATAAGTTTTTTAGTAAATTTTTTTATCTAAACATTCCGCAACTTCATTTAGTTTCATTTACACGAAAGCTTTTAAGACTAGTTACCACAGCGACGAAATATCCCATGCAATCTGCAACTATTCGGAATATAAATTAAGTCTCATTAAATGGCACTGGTAAGTGATTTATCTAATGATTAACCGTTTCATTTAAATCTGAATTTTTATCAGTCACATCCTTTCCATTAATTAATTTCATATAGTCAATGTCAGTACATTTTAAACTTTTATGAGGATCATCTAGACATCCTAGTAGCTCATCCAGACATCCTCGATCACTTTCCAAGTAATCATTGCTTCAGAGAATCAAATCTCTGATGCCCCCTTAAAGTAAAGCGAACCTTTCAAAAGAGGCAGTAAATTAGAAATTTAACTGTTTTTTCTCTGCTTAGAGCAGTGATTCTCAAATTGATTTAAATTTATTACACGGCGGTCGTATTTAATCATTTATTTTGGCTGAAGGACCTTTTAACACTTCGGAAATTATATAATTTACTCAATTAAAATTTGTTTAAATAGGTCACAAGATTAGAATGATAGAAAAACAAAGTATAATGAGACTCATTTATAAAAAAAAAATCTCACCGAGCAAAAAATCGGGAAGAGGCAACATTCACAAATTGCTCAAAATTTTAACTAAGCGGTGCTTTTGCGGTTCTCAGTTTGAGAACCACTGGTCTAAACTCTTCATAAAGCCTGCTGTGCTAACGGACTCTTAAATACTACAGAAATTATGTTTAATCTGATAACTTTTGGGATAAATATGGGAACTTTTGATGTCTTTCGCTTTTGAACTCGGCTGTGCAGGTTCAGCGCTATAAAATCATTTTATCATTTTTGCTTTAGTTTTGCATTTATAAACACATGATTATTAAAGACATTTCAAGATAAATTTCAAAGAATACCTCTGAGAAAATACGATTTTCAGTGACTATCCCTTTTCGCTAATGTGTCATGATCTTTATTAATGCACTTTGCATTGCCGATATTTCTAAATAAACTTGTAAATTGTTCATTCATATTGAAACTCACATTGCTAATGACTTACAGATTCACACAAACTGAGAAGAACGATGAGAACAAAAGGATTGAAACTTATCACTATTTCAAATGATAAATTTAACATCAACAACTCGTACTTGTATATTACTTCTCACTTACTTGTCTCTTGGGGAAAATTTGGTCATAAATGAAAAACTGTATAATCACAAAGTGTTTTGTTCAACCACATAATGCGGCAATTAATATTGTGTGATATCGAATTAGCGCATTTTCAAGCAGTAATAGGCATTTTTCGTGAACCTAATTAGCAAATAATTTTAACTGTAAGTAATGACAAAACGTGCTGTATTATAAAATTTTCTTTAATTAAAAGCTTCTTAAATTAAAATAATCACACATTTGTTGTGACTTCTTATATAAATCTAATTAAATTCTTATTCAGGGGTGGATAGGAGTATTGGAAAGGTCTGGTGAATAGCATTTGGGCTTCTAAACTAAGGGGTTTAGTTAGAAACATGTCAAACAATACGAAACCGAAAGACTTCCTGTCGCTGCTGGGAATGGGCACAATAAATCCGTCGACGAGAAAATAATTCTACTGAACTTGAGGAGATGAGACAGTGCATTATCCACCCCAAACAGTACGGACTCCTTCAGGGGTATTTGTTTCAAATTATGATAACAAAATTTGGGTGCACTGTAGTACTTTCGCGTTGTGTACCTCTGTAACTCTGAATTTCTTACATAGTATCTACTTTTCTAGTGACAAATGACCTGAAATCAGAATGTCTAACATTGGAAACGCAGCGTTATTTAAGGAATATTCATAGAGTATTTCGTACAATTAATGCTCAAGAATATCCATAAAGTATTTCGAATAGCTATTGAATATTAAAAAAAAATTGTAAATGTACATTGTATGTTTTTGACTCATTGCTATATTTTTATTTTCTCATTAACGTACGATTCGACGCATGATATTCCAAATTATATTTATTCTATTAATAGATTTTTGACAAAACTTCTAAAATATTAATTTGATATTAAATCTTTTCACTAAAAAATATCTAAAAGCATTCGTTTATGTAGCATCCTCAAACAATATCTAAGATTGAATTGCCGAACGAAAATTCTTTAAACTAATAACACTTTTGAAATACGGAAAGCAATAAAATTCAGATTTATATCACAAGGCGAAGATTACTCGCCATTTTCCATAACTAATCCGAAACTTTAAATCACTTAAAGGAATGGTAATTTTCCGTGGAATATAGAATTTCGAACGCCCGAATTAAGCCTAATTCTGTTTCCACTCAACCGGAAACACGAAAACTTTTAACCTTCATCAGTTTCCCATCCGAGTCTTTTGAGAAAATGGGAGAATATCCATCGTAGAAATTAACGAGGATTCTTATTCCGTCGTAAAAGGGGGAATTGATCAACAATAAGACAATAATTTCCTTTCGTTTGCAGAAGATATAAGAGGCTTAAGTGCAGCTGAATATTTCAGTTTGCTCCGGGCCGTTTTATTTAGTAATATAACTGTGGCAGCACGTCTGGAATCAAAGGCCAAGCTATTGTATTTGTAATCTGGCGTGCAAAAGAAAATTTTTGCAGGATTTAAGTTTGAGTCTTTTAATTCGAAAATTTTCGCGAGGAAAAGAGGAATTGGTTCTTCCATAAAATGAAGATTTTGAAAAGATAAAGCACCATTTTGTTTTTAATTGAAAATTTCTGTATTTCCCTAGGTAATTCAAAGTTTATGAAGGCAGTTAAGTTAAAGTTAAGTAGGCAGTTTGGGACACAGTTTTGAAAGAAAAAGGCTTAGAACAAAGATTCTCAAATGCTTCTTGGAATGCAACAATTGACAGATGCAAAACTTTTAATGTAACATTTTGGTGGTTTCTCTTTTTTTTTTATGAATGTACTGAATTACTGATTGAATTTTGAAATGTTTATATCATTTAATAAATGTTTCTATAATGCCAGTAACTATTAGAAGAGTGAAAAGAATGCAACATCATAAAATTTTAGAGAAGCGGATAATTATCTAATTCCAAGTGAAAAATCATAAAGCAATTGGATTATTATAACTCATATGCTATAACTTTACCATAACATAATATAATATTTTTCTGCAAAAATACCATGTAACATATTTCTATCATGGAATTTTTCCAACATGTTGTGTTGCTTAATAATGTTATATTACATAAAATGTATAAAAAATAATATATATTGCATATCCAAGACGCTGAATAGAAAATATTCAGTACATACAAATCTCTGAAATAAGGAAAACTTATTCAGCATCTTTTGGGAAATTTATTCAGCAACTACAAGTTTGATATTCAAATGTCTCATCTCTAATTCAAAATAGCCTTAAATTTTTCATCGGAAATCTCAACAATGTATGCTGCATTGTGATATTTTAACCACGTTCTATGTACAGAGTAATTTTAAATTAACTTAAATAACTTCTCAGAATCTCACTAGTGGTCTCTACAATGCGTGCAGTGAGAGAAGGTTTAAAAGAAATTTATTTCGTGTCAGTTCCTAGCCATTTTGAAAATGTCTTCCAAAGTGTCGTATTCAACCGAAGATCGTATTTTTATTGTTCAAAATTGGTATTAATGTGGGGAGAATGCAACATTATAGCTACTAAGACAGTAGTTCCCCCAAATTTGTAATTTGGGTGTGAACACTACTGAATAGGGGTTCATGCAGGACGGTGCCCCTCCTCATGGAACACACAGTGTGTTTGACACAATTAACAGTGATTATGAAATCGGAGTTATCGCTTATCCACACCACAAATAGTTATCATTTGCATTGCATTGGTGCATTGTTGCATTTTTTTGCCACCTTATTCATCAGATGAATGTGATTTCTATCTGTGGGGTCATATAAAAGATTTGCTTTACAAGAAGAAGACGACAGATATCATTAGCCTCCAAAAGTCTATAGCTGATACATTTCCAACCATTAAAAAAGAAACTCTTGAATTTGTAGTTGACAACTTTGTAACTAGGTTGTGTTATTGTATGACCTCTGAAGGATATCACTTTGAAAGCCTTATCCATTAAATTCCTTTTACACGTTGTTTTCCATAAAAAAAGTTTGTTGTGCTTTCAGCAACGACTCAAAATACATTTCAGTTTAAAGTTGCAGGTTAATTAAAAGTCACCTTGTACTTCACCTACATATTTATATATTTCATTCGTACTGCTTGATCTTCCAAGTAAATGCACAATTAATATTTTCAAGTAAATGCATAATTATTACTTCCAAATAAATGCCGAGTTATTACTTCCGGGGTGCGATATCAAATTGAGACTTCATGCTTTTTTGTTGTCATTATTTATCTCCTACAATTGACATCCTTCTCTTCTTGGGTTCATCCACATTTTTATTATTCAACGCCCTAGTTTTAAATGTTTGTATTAATTCTATTTTTTAATTAATTTTCTCTTTGTGTGGTTCCATACTTCACTTGCCAAGGCCTTTCCATTGAAGAAAAGAAATGTACTTTTCAGTTTTTCACCTCCCATCATGCCTCCTATCTCGCAAGGCAAGAGTGTAAAAATTTCTGGATCAAAATATTCTGTAAACAGAAAAAGATTGAGATATTACTTTTAAATGCATAGTTAAATTTCCGATTAAATGGACAATTTTTACTGAATAAATGCACTGTTACTACTACCGAGTAAATGCATAGTTATTGCTTCCAGTTAGATATATATTTATTACATCCAAGTAAATGAACAATTATCACTTTCAAGTAAATGAACAATTATTACTTCCTAGTAAATGCATAGTTGGTGCACTGTGCCACTTGGTTCGAGTCCATGGATATTTGTAGTGATTCGAAATCCATTTTAAACCGTCGGCCCCGGCCTCATATGAGTGTAAAGCGTTGGGCTGTCTATCCTATCCCATAAAAAGAAAACATCTGTCTCGAAATCTGCTAGTAGGCAGACGGCCTTGGCCCACCATGAGGACCACCAATAAAGAAGAAGGAGATTTGGTTTGTAGCTCTATGGTCATCTTGCGCACACGTTGGGCTAAACAAACCGGGACCTACAGTTTAAAGTGGATTCCGAACCACTACAAACATCCATGGCACAGCCGGGACTCGATGCCTAAACCTGTGGTACCGAGCGCCAGAGCGCTAGCCACTCGGCCATCAAGAAGAAGAAAAAGAAATACATAGCTTGTTACTTCCGGGTAAATGACAATAACTACTACCAAGTAAATGACCAATTATCACTTTCAAATAAATGCAGAATTGGTACTTTCGTGTAAATGCATAGTTATTATTTCCAGTTAATTAGCAATAACTACTACCAAGTAAATGAACAATTATTGCTTCCACGTAAACGCACAATTATTATTTATAAGTAAATCAGATTATTTACTTGAATATTGTATTTTTTTTTTCCATAATTGAGGATTCTTACAAGAAAAAAAAACCAAATTCCAAAACGGAAACATGACTATATTGCTTAACATTGCATTGATTTTTCATCTTTTCTGATTCGCAGAATAAATAAGATTACATTAGAGTTCATCCCCTACATAGATAATGAACACTTCCCTTAATTTAATTTAAGTGATGATTTATTTTATTCTTGAAACATACGATTAATTAAAAATCGCACTTTATTTCCAAATAGGTGATTTCGTATTCAGAAACATAACTTATGTGAAATATCTTTTCCAAGAAAATTAAGCAAGCTTTCAAAATTGAATTATCTGAAGCTAACTTTCGATACTTAAAATTCGAAACCACTACTCTATTTACAATGAATTTTATTCTGTTTTGCATTTTTTAATTAACCTGCCGTTCCTCTCAACAGCATTAATAAAGTGATTTATTTTAAAGTACAGAATTGTATGTAAAATAAATTTCTATCATAACTTCACTTTTAGAAATAATTACATTAGTTGCGTAAAAAACTTTTTTTATAATATATTAAAAAGTTCAAAATCGAATTATTTCTCATCAACTTATATTTTAGCAATTAAAATATCGAAATTAGAATAAAATAAAATAATCCATAACTTTACCTGATTTGAATTATTAATTCGAATTAAAATCTATGCGAAAAATGTTCGCTTTTTGACTCTTTATTAATCCCAATTATAAAATATAACTCTGAGAAAAGTACGTAATATTATAGAATACAAATAGGTCTTGTAAAAATTATAATTTCATTGTTATCCTTTGAATATATTGTAGATTTTAATTTGCATACGATAATTATAAAGAATAATTAAATTACAAAATGTATTATAAAGCAATGCTTCAATTTAATTCAAAAGATTCAAGTGAATATATAGATATATATATATATCTTCTTCATTGGCGCAACAGCCCCATGATGCGCTAAGGCCGTCTGCCTACTGGCAGATTTCGAGACAAGAGATGTTTTCTTTTAACGAGTAGGATTGTTAGCCCTACTCCCAGTGCTCTACAGCCATATTATTAGACCGGGACCATCGGTTTAAAGTGATTCCGAACCACTTCAAATATCCATGTCACTGCCGGAACTCAAATCTGAAACCTGTGATATCGAGCTCCAGAACACTACTCGCCCGGCCATCAGGTCCATATGTATGTATATATATATATATATATATATATATATATATATATATATATATATAAGGAGCTGGTGCAGCTATGCCCCAATGGGTGTGGTTTTCTTGTGACACAGGATTGAGAACGCACAGCTTTATTCAC
Organism: Caerostris darwini; assembly: GCA_021605075.1. Classification (NCBI taxonomy): domain Eukaryota; kingdom Metazoa; phylum Arthropoda; class Arachnida; order Araneae; family Araneidae; genus Caerostris; species Caerostris darwini. The sequence continues at coordinate 5,813 of BPLQ01006092.1, read as the reverse complement.
AAGCTCACAATTAATTACAAATAATATTTAACACACAACATGTAACACATTTAAAGACATGTACATTCGTGGAAGGATTCCACTTCTAAATTTAAAAAATCTCTTATTTACTCTCGGAGTGAGAGATTGTAACTAACGGCAGCGACAGCTGCCCCGTACTTCCTCTCAGGTGAGAGTATCGATGCCTACTGATCATTTCTACTGAGCGCCTCAAGGGGCGCTCTTGCAGGGCGTAAGAGGACGCATGGTTACTATATAGTATATATATATATATTCAATGCAATGCAAAAACCCACGTTCATTGTCTGTGAAAGTTCATAAGCATCTGCAGTTAGAGAGGACGAAATTATAAACGTATTACTAAAGGAAATCTGGTTAATATTGTACAATGTAAGGAGCTTAGTTTCATAAGGTAGCGATAAATAATAGGAATAGATATATTAAAGTAGTACAATAAACTGTTTTAAAAATAATTTTTAAGATGTCATTCAAGTAAAAGTATTAACTTAAAATTTTTTAGAAATAAAGCATGGAAAAAAAACATTTTTTGAAACTATAACTTATTTGAATTAAATGCTATTGAAACGCTAATTAAAATTTATGAGAAGCTCTATATGGTTTCAGTATTCTCCCAGACACGTTGCAAGTGTAGAATTATTAATTAGTGTAATTGGAAGATTCTTCTGTAATATGCAAATTTAAATTTAGTTACAGGAACAAACTAATGACAGCATAATTATTCGCTTAACTCATTTAACTATAATAAATCGCTGTTGAACTTGAGGTTGATTGATCACTGCAAAAGATACATTCTATTTAAATTATAGAAAAATGTGTTACAAAATTTTGTATGTAAAGAATGATTTCATCAAACGTAAATATTTATATCTTATTTTAGTATAGTTATTATTTTAACGTAGAATATGTTACTTGCAAGTTTTATTTTGAAAATTGGTTGCATTTTGAAATACCAAGATTTTATTAAACTTAATAACTTGAAACATTTCACACAAATGTCCCTTTTTTTCGTCGTATTTTATATAGTGTATCAAATTAGAAACGTAAGGGGAGGACTTTCAAAGATAAATTCCACTCATTTTTGTGGCATGTGAGGGAAAACCCGGAAAACTTCCTCTAAAGAGATATATTTCTATTGATAGACATTTTCCCGACCACCCGTAATCATCAAAGTGTCTCGTCCTTTCTAAAAAAGTCCTGCATCGCTTGCCATTAGCTTTTCCATTTTTACAGGCAAAAGCTGAGTTTCTATCGGAGACTAAAATCACACGTGGTAAACCGCTAGCCAATAGGAAACCAAAATGGGTAGGGTGTCAGGATTTTCATGATCTGGTACTTTAAAACGTGAGATTTTAGTATCTACTTTAATCCACTCGAATTACCCCTGGACAACCAGTGAAATTTATGAAAAGTCAATTGATAACTATTTTTTGTTGTGAAAATAATTCTTTAAAAAAAATTGTTATCGCTATTTTAATTTGTTTAAGATCGATATTCTTGCTAAAGAATTTTTTGTGTGCAAGTTTTGTACGCGTCGAATGCTTTTTACAAAAATTAATTTTTGTTTAATAACTGTAAGAATTATATGTGTTTCATAAAAACTATATTTTTTGTGTATGTTTGCTTAGCCGCTTTCAGATCTGAATTGACGTACCGCAATCGTTCACTATTTCTAAAATCATTATTACCCTTTCAGAATTACCTAGAAAGTCTAACCCCTTATCTCTCCTTATTATCGAGCTCCTTGTCTTATTTCGGAAAATCGTAAATGCGCTACCCAAAGTCATAAATGTAATAATTGATACGCCACCAAAACCAGACTCTATCTTCCCCAAGAGTTCGTAAACATTCTCGCATGCTTTGTATATTTCTTCCAGACTATACACTGCGCTTTTTCATCCACCGTTCGAAAAGCTGTCGCGAATCCAGCTCACGTATTTACACGCTCAAATCTGGACACGGCTTATTAAAGAAACTACGCAAATTTTATGGAAACTCTAATTTGTGCCAGATAGTAAAATCTCATTTCTTAGAACATCAGCCAGTTGGGCAATGAGTGGATGGGAAATCAGGTTTCCGATTGGCTACCTTTTAACGACGTCAAAATATGGCATTCGACGGAAACCTACCTTAAGTATTAATATGCAATAATTTTACTGCTACTGCATGTGTAGCGCTGCTACTTGTAAATAAAAGTATGTTATATAGGACAGGTTTTAACATTACACTCTATTTCTAATTTTTTTCTTAATGTAAAACATAAAAATCTTGTTCAAATATTAAAAAATATTTTCAGATATGAATATTTAGCTACAACATTCTGAATCAAGTACGCATCATTTGAAATACTTAAAACATTGTTCTCTCAACTCGTGATTCAGTGGCAACGCTGGCCGCTAGTGTGTATTCGTGCGGAAGTTCAAACCGCTGGCTGTTTTACTGTAGACACTGTTTCAAAACACAAGGCGTCTCGATGTGATGTTCAGCATCTTGCCTCGTGAGTCGGACTACCTGGTGTGATTTTTCCGGGTTTTTTGTCATGCGCCACGTGAATTCGAGATAGTTCTCCCTTAACAGTCCTCCCGGAAGACACTACCCTCCTTCTTCAACGACACGGAAATAATCAGACTTTTACCTACAGGTACTCCATCACAACAGAAGCTGCCACGTCTTTTCCTACTACCATGAGACCACACGAGTTCTTTTGACTTGGTCTAGATGTTGCTGCAACGAAGAAACAACAACAACATAAGATAAGAAACAACAAAATAAAGTACTCGATTAATTTATTCCATACCTCACACCCCTATTTTTAAATAGTCGAACCCTTGTAATAAAAAAAATAATGAACTCTGTCTTCTACTACTGAGTATAAAACCTATAACTTGAAGAAATAGAATAAGTGTAGTAACAATATTGCTTAAACCAAATTGAATTACTCTTCGACAACAAATCCTTTTCCATTTTTATACCGAAGTCATTGAAAAAAAAATAAACTACACTAAAAGTAAATGTTTCCACGTGTTATTTAATCTTTTAATTGAATTTTACTGGCAATTAGAACCCATCTATTCGCATTCCGATATATTTACTTAGAAACTTCAAATCAAACATTTTGAAAGAAAAAAAAGATTATTTTACCCTGAAGGTTAGGGGAAAAAAAAGGTGGCGGGAAGAATTAAGGCAGGTGTTCGAAATTGGAACTATCGCAGAACGGAGTTAATCTGATTTTTGCGACACACTTTTCCAGCTAACATTTAAATGTTGCTTCTGGCAACACCGAGGAAGAATTGTAGCTTTATTAAATTCGTTAGAATTTTTTTTTCTTCTCTCTTTCTCTGTACAGCTTTTCATTGTGAATGTTTATTTAAACTGTGAAAATATTCGCAAAATTCTTTTCTTTCTTTTTTTCTTTCTATCGTCACAGCAAATGACATTTCGAGTGAAAATATTATATTATTATTTTTTTTTTTTTATTTGCCGTTTTATAAGAAGATAATTCAGTTTCGCATTTGTTTTGCCCGCTAGTTATGAAAGATATTTTTTTCTTGAAATGTGTATCATCTTTCGAGGTCTCTTGAAATTCAGAGAGTAAAATCTCCTTTTCGTTTGTTTAAAAGCGCCTTAAAAATAAAATGCAAGTCATTCCAGTTCGAATAAGTTTACTGGTTCGTTAAGCTATAAGTATATAGTAAGCTATAGTTCGTTTTTAAGCTATTCGTATCTATGTTCATGCATGAATTAATTGATTTTGTAGTTTCCTATAATTCAAAGATTTTTTCCAATAGGTAATATACGAATTAATAAAAGCATAATTACTCTTTTAGAAAAAATTTATAACTGGAAATGGTTTTAAGTATGCAGTAATGCATAAATATTGAAAACCTTCTCTATTTTTGAAATTGCAAAAATGTAAATAGTTTTGAAAATTACTCTATAAACTAAATACCTAATTTTATACTGCTTACCTTATTGCATTCTATATAATAATTTAAGTATATAGTAAGTATAATTTAAGTATATAGTTTTTTTAAGTATATAGTAATGCACAAATATTCAAAATTTGCTCTTTCTTTGAATTTACAAAATGGAAAGTAGTTCTGAAAAAAACTCATTAAGCTAATTGCTTATTTTACTACATTTTATATAATAATTTTACAAATTCATTTTATTTCTACAAGCAGCAGCAAAAGAAATTGCTTAATACTGCTTAAAGTGGGTTTCCATCTAGTATTAAAATATCGCGTTGTTAAATGTCGTCCAATCTGTTATGTTGATAGTAACTATCTTGTTCAATTAAATTTTTTATAAAAATCTTGGTTCTTCAGTATGGGGCTTTTCCCATTTTCAATAACTAAGCAGTTTATTTGTATAACTTATACATTTCGTCAACATAAATCCTCAGTTCTCCCTTTATATTAATAAATAAAAATGTAGTTAATTTTAATAAAATAAACTTTTGTAACAATGCTTCCTCCTATACACTGGCTGGTGGAATCGGGGCTCAGTGGCAACGTGTGTCGCTGGTGAACATTAGTGCGGAGGTTCAATCCTCTTGGTAGCTTTATTGTAGACACTGTTTCAAAAAACAAAGAGACTCAATGGAATTTGTCATGTTCAGCGTCTTGCCTCGTGAGTCGGACTACCTGGTGGGAGTTTTCCTCGTGTTATCCCTGCGTAACGCATATGCGGTTTAATTCCGCCTAAACAGCCCTCTCAGAAGGCATTGCGCTCCTTCAGAGACACGGAGAAAGTCAGACTTCTGCCTACGGGTTCTCCATCACAACAGAAGCTGCCCCATCCTTTCCCTACTTTCATGAGCCCACATATGTTCTTGAACTTGGTCTAGATGTTTGCTGACTACCAAGAGGGATAAGAAACAAGAAAACAATGTATTTAATTAATTAATTTCATACCTCACATCCCTATTTTTAAATAATCGAACCCCTGTAATAAAAATAATAATAAACTCTGTCTTCTACTACTAAAGTATAAAACCAATAACTAGAAGAAATGAAAATAACTGTAGTAACAATATTGCTTAAACCAAATTGAATTACTTTCCGACAACAAGTCCTTTTCCATTTTTATACCGAAGTCATTGAAAAAAAAATAAACTACACTAAAAGTAAATGTTTCCACGTGTTATTTAATCTTTTAATTGAATTTTACTGGCAATTAGAACCCATCTATTCGCATTCCGATATATTTACTTAGAAACATCACATCAAACATTTTGAAAGAAAAAAAAATTATTTTACCCTGAAGGTTAGAAAGGGAAAAAAAGTGGGAGGGATGAATTAAGGCAGGTGTTCGAAATTGGAACGATCGCAGAACAGAGTTAATCTGATTTTTGCGACACACTTTTCCAGCTAACATTTAAATGTTGCTTCTGGCAACACCGAGGAAGAAATGTAGCTTTATTAAATTAGTTCGAATTTTTCTCTCTCTCTCTACAGCTTTTCATTGTGAATGTTTATTTAAACTGTGAAAATATTCGCAAAATTCTTTCCCTTTTTTTTTCTATCGTCACAGCAAATGACATCTCGAGTGAAAATATTATTTTATTTATTTGGTTTTTTTTTTTATTTGTCATTTTATAAAAAGATAATTCGTTTTCGCATTTGTTTTGCCCGCTAGTTATGAAAAATATTTTTTTTAATGTGTAAGTATCATTTTTCGAGTTCTCTTGAAATTCAGAGAGCAAATCCTCCTTTTTGTTTGTTTAAAAACGCATTAAAAATAAAATGCAAGTCATTCCAGTTTGAATAAGTTTACTCTTAACTATTCGTATC
>BPLQ01006090.1:42500-58324 GCA_021605075.1 Caerostris darwini | reverse complement strand
TCTTCTAGTATATATATATATATATATATAACATGATTATAATTTAGTAAACCAAGATTTGAAAGGGAAATAATAATTTTATGACCTATTTGTTTGAACAAATTTTGCACCGAATTTCTCAAGCCATGTAAAAATGTGAAATCAAAGGGGGATTAATAAAACAAATATTAAAACAGAAATTACGATGTTGTTACGTTATTCTAAGTAATTATAAAAACAAAATGAAATGACTTCCTTAAAATGATGAACTTTTCTAGCCGACATTTTCCTAAATATACGGCTAATTTTTCACATCATTGTTTTACTCTATCGTTTGAACTAATTGAATGTTTACTATGAGTATGGATGTCATTTTCAGTTGTTCTGGTCTCCCTTATCGTTTCTCATCGCACTGTTTCTTAAAAACATTATTCTAATAATAAAATCTTTGACTTGTTAGGCGCATTAACATCGAAGAAATGCTTTTATAAAGAAATGCATGGATATCCTATTACCAACCGAAGAACATTTCCATTTGAACAAATAACAAATGAAGACAATTTCGTCTTATAAATTACATTCTAATTTTGAAACAGAATAGTTACAATAATCATTTTACTGCTTTATAACTATTAGAGCATCAATCATCATAATATTCAAAATAATAAAGTTTATAAAACTTTTGAAATTTTTTGAAAATTGAATAAGTTTTAATGATTTCCATACTAATAACTGACTTACAGTGGTTTTGTGTGAAATGTCACTACAACCCAAGTAAAAACATAACACGTATATACTGACACTCTCCATTTTTAAATTTTATCTTTAGGTTTGGAAGTGATCTTTGCAGTTACATCTATGTGCACTTGGCAACAGATGTAAAGGCAAAGATATTTTTTTTTTTCTGCTTATATAGAAATGATGGTTGATTCAGACTAGAACACAATTCCACCCCCCCCCCAGAAAATCTATTATGAATGAATCTGAAAGCGAATACAAATAAAGTATTTATATCACAGGTAATTTTAAAGAAACGGCAATAATACAAGTGAGACATGTTTATCAAAAATATTGCCATGATTTCAAAATGATAAAAATTGGTCAACTTTTACCATAAAACCTTTTCTGCAATTTAAGAATTTTGAATCAAGTGATTTTTAAACAATTACGCATATTTAATGTAATAAACTTTAATAAAGACAAGAAAAAAAACACTATACGTTTTAACATGAAAAATGTACATTTTATTCTTTTTTACAACATTCGCATGTCATAATAAATCGAAAAATAGTCACATTTTTTTCTCCTTAATGTCGATAAAAGCCGGATGTATCCTGTAGTTTTCGTATAAAAAATGTACATTGACATAGTTTTAAAATTAAAAATCTTGAATTGGTTTCTATTATCACTGGTTGTTACTTTCAGGTTGTTTCCAAAATAGGTTGTCTCTCATCAGAAGCACCTAACTGTCTTGGAGACCTGTAGTTCCGTTTGAAAGCAAAAATAAATGATACAATCACCTAAATTAAGAGAATTTGGTTCATTATACAATATCTTCAAACTTAATTTGAAACAGAAACTATATTTTTCAAACAATTATAATTCATATACACTGCTGAAAACAATTAGAACATATAGTGATTCTGCACAAAAATTGGTGGTAAAAAATTTATTGACTAATGCATAATTCAAAGGTGTTATAAAATATTAGAAAAAGATTATAAATGTAGAACAATTCATTTTATGTACTGTAACACGTAACGTAACGGCTAATGTTTATTTGGAGTACCTAGGGTAACCCTGTACCGCCATATCATAATTTTTATTTAAAAGTTTACACAATTACGGAAATCCAAAAATTTAAAAAGAAGTAAATTAAACAGAGCACATGCTCTGTAAAAAGAATAAAATGAAATAATTAGGATTAATAAAATAAAATAATCAATATAAACAACAAAAATTTATTTAAAATAATAAATATTGCAAGTTATGTACTATATTTTTCAGTAAAAGAAAAATACATGGATCCTCGATTAAAAATAAGTTTCCGTAATGGTTTCCTTGATTGAAAATAAACTATAAGACATGACCTTAGGTGTACTCTCCGGTAGAACAATGGTTCGGAAGCATTTTTAATCATTCCCGTAACGTGAAAATTTATTATACAAATGTAATAAACCATCTTTGAAAAAATAGGGGTAAATAATCACAAGAATTTAAAATTGAATAAAAGTGACACATTGTAAAAAAAATAATAAAAATAAATATTAATAATTAATTACAGTAAATAATATTTATATTAGCAGTAATAATAACAATATTAATAACAGTTAACTTCTGACGTGAAACTTAAAAAGGGGTAATTTTCTAAATATCCCTCAAAAATCATTTGTGCTCCCCAAAAGGTTTTTTGCTAGACTCCTGGGGTTCGATTCCCCCCTCCTCCTCCTTTACGAATCACTGCTGCAGAAAAAACCTTTCCAGCTGTTGACTTCTTTTATAGAGTGTTCAACGACCAACAACTCACTTTAGAAAAGCCAGAACATGTTTGACTGGTTTCATGTCTGTGTGTGTCGAGGCGGAGGGGGAGATATAGTCACCTATCCATTCAAAGGATTCCTTCTTTTATCCCCTGTTCCCCTATCCCCTGTTTTCAAGTATCCAGACAGGAGCAAATGGCAGCTGCGCTGCCAATATGCTTCGGAACACTCAAACTGCTGAAGGATTCCTTCATTGAAAAGAAAATCGGCTATTAATACAGTACTATGTGGTGTAATGTTATCTTTCGTGACAAGAAATACTTGAATCCTTCGCATGGACAATCGATGAATGATATTTCCAAATTGTTGCAGAGCCAAGGATACAATATGGAACATGTCCTAGTACTTAACTTCTGCAAGCAGCAAGGCGCTTACAAATTATAGGCTAGAGAGCATGCAATTCAATATGATGATGTCGGTTTTGAACAGTTTGAGTCGAAACTCTAGAAAGTAAGAGAGAAAGTTCTAGACTGGAATAGAACTCCTGTTATTTTGAGACATTCCAAAGACTACCGCTACACACACACACAGAAAAAAAAACCCCCAGCCCTTCAGGAAATTTACTTAACTGTTCTCATGTTGTTGGAACACTGTATTAACTACTACGAAGCATTTCATAACGAACTCACAATACCCTCTAGTCGTTTTGAACAATGTAAGTCATAAATCTTTAGAATGCTTTCATGAAAAGCATACATCTGATGTTTTTTCTCAAATGCTTTAAAATTATCTAATTTTAATAAATAGTAATTAAGCGAATTTTTTCAAGCTTGAACCAAACAACCAAGCTTTAACAAAACCAATGCATGCTAATACAATTTTTTGTCAAGAATAATAAGAAGAATGCATTTAGTTGTTGTTTAAAGCCTTTTTGTACTTTTAGCATGACCGATGGTGGTGCAGTAGAAAGTGATATGTTGTAAAAAATATGACAAGTTCATTTTTCAAATACTATATTTGTTTACAATATGAAGCATTAATGCAACTGTGAAATAATTATCCGTTTTTTAATCAAATCTGTTCTCTCTCACTGTTGGTAACACTTGTCTAATTAGGAAATTATTATCGCATTACTTCTATTTTGTTTATAAACCTTAAATTCAATCGATAAAACCCACCTATAAAGTAAATAAAAACTGAATTTCTTATTTTATTTTGATGAACCCAGCTTTACGCCTACTTACTGTAATGCCTTCGAGTCCAAATAATATATTTGTTGCTTCTCCCATACCTAGATAGAAATATGCAAAGCCTGCGATCAAAGAACCAGAAAAGTAGCTACAAAAGAAAATCAATATAAATACTCTCATATACAATCAGCATTAAAGCTTTTTAAAATTTCAAGCTCGAGTAATTTTCTATTAACATCGATTTTTCAAAATAATTAATTTTTTAATTGATTATTTATTAATAACAGCAAATTAACCTACAATGAAAAATAAACATTCCATGAATAGATTTTTTTTTTAATAATACGCAGTTATCAGCTTATTTAAAATTTATCCAGACAAGATCAAATATTTAGTTTAAGTTGATTAGTTAAATATTAGTTATTTTTTTCAAGTAATATTTTATTCAACAGAGTACATTTCATGTATATTTCAATTCCAAGCGATATTCTGGGCTCATCTTTTTTGAAATTACTATTTTAGGCCCTAAATTTAGTCTTAAGAAAATTTTTTTTGCATATAAAAAAAGAAAGAAGTAAATTTTGAAATAAAAATATCACATTTTACTTGCAGTCATTTGAAGAATATTTAAATCATTGATAATTTTCTAATATGATTCACAAACTATAGAGTTCTGAATTCAAACTATATACTTCATACTTTAAAACGGTCCTTTAAAATATATTTTATTGTAAAAGAACTAGTTCATTTAACTAGAAAGAGCCTAAATGAACATTAACGCAACAATTTAAGAATTACAGAGTGAAATAATCGTAATTATTTCGTATACATAATCCAAAGAAAAATTCACAAGGTAAACTTGCTTCCCTTTTACATTTGAAAAGCACTTGTAGCATTCTGATAAATCAATTTGACCTTACCCTAATAAACTGCCGGAAGCGAACATTGTTGGAATGAGAAGTGGATCCTGGACTCCATTAAGACTATGTCTTGACCTGCAATATAAGCCTAAATAAGCATGCCTCAAAATTGTTATTCACAAATAAAAGTTAACCGAACAGTTTTGCGCATTTCAATATATTATTTAGCTACACCTACATCTATTTTTTTAATACAATATTAAAACTGAATGTATTTTTGGCAATAAATACCGCATAGATAAAAAAAAAAATACAAGAATAAGAGGAATAAAATAAGAAAACATTGAATCAAATATTTTTCTACTATGTAAATGTTTACTTTTTTATTAAACTAACAATGGATGTTTCTTGTGGATATAATGGCAAGAATGAGCGAAGATAACTAAACGCATGAGTTGGATGATTCAAACCAATTTTTTTCGTATTTCAGGCAGGCACATTCATAAATCTTCTTTGAAGGCCGCCATCTATTTCGTTTCCTCATATCGCAGGAAAGCTTACAGTATGGACGTTGAGAAGGGATTTGATTTTTATCTTGGAAAGGACAAACCGAAATGATGTCGTTGTTGATGAACATTTTCGTCTTCTTTGCAGAGATGCACATATACCTTTCTTGTCATCATGTGTTGATGTACTTAAATAGAATTTATAACTATTTTGAGGGAGATTTAAAACAAGGAACATTATCGAACTTTAGTTTAATGAAAGTGAAAATATTTAAACAGAAATTTTTTTTATTTAGTATTTTCTTTTTATTTTATGTAAACACGAAGATCAGATCTATACTTTTACCTTAGATTAGATCTATGCATTATACATTTTTCTCTATACATTTACCTTTCTTTTCACTTTTCCCATTATCAATCTAATAAAATGGCCTTCAATCAGGGCCGGATTTAGATGAAAAGAGACCCTAGGCTATTCCACTTATGAGGCCTTTTCACCTCCCATTTTTACATTTGTAAATTACATGAGAGATAATAAAATACATCATTACTGTGATATACATCAATATGTTAAATGAAACATGTTGTGATTGGTACTAATCTTTATAAAAAATGTGGCACGAATAATAAATAAAAAAAAAAGTCGAGAACCCTTATTTGGACATTTATTCTCAGCACCCTATATAGTACTTGTAACAATAACTAATCAAACATAACACACAACATTCACAAAGGAACAAAATTCAAATAATAAAAATCTTTGACTACGAAAATAAAATATGCAATAAAAATTATCATATTTTCTATGCATATCTTACTACGAAAATAAAATATGCAATAAAAAATATCATGTTTTCTATACGTATTCAATAAATTGAAGATTAAAGCAAATTCAATTCAGATAAATTTATTTCATAATAATTCGCATTTAAAGTTTAAGTATGAATTATTATGATTGTTTATTAGTCATGTGTAGTTTTTCTCCTTATTTTAGATGCAGTGTTTTGGTGCTTACTGTTTTTAGAATAGTGCAATTCTAATTTTGCTAATAATTTGATGTTGAGGCTGAAGCCTAGTTAGCCTATAGGAAAATCCGGCCCTGCCTTCAATACACTTTCAATATATATAAACACAGTTTTGCGTTCAGTGTTTACTAATCCCGTAAAATAATAAAAATTATTCTGATCTGTCTTTCGATGGTGTTCGCGGAAATGAAAAGCGAAGACCGAAGAGAGAAAAACTGCTAGGGATGTTGTACAACAATAAAAATCAATGCTTCCGATTCGTTTGTAAATGCCTTCGATGTAAAAAGTAATAGAATGGCCTGTAAAAGGTACAATATTTTACAGCTTATCCTAACAGTATCTTATATCATTACAACATTTTATCGCTTTTAATGAAAATTAGCAACAAATGTTTTTTTAATAATAACTTTAAATGCAATAAAAATAATATTGAATGAAATACAAATGTTTTACACACACGTTATTTGCCGTTGTTTTTGTCTTTTATTTTTTAAAACATCTGTATTTCTTTTAATTAAGGAAAATAGAATGCTAGAATTTCTTATGAGTAGTTGATTAAACGCATTAAAGCTGCAAGAAATATGTAAGCAACTAACAATAATATTTTATAAATACACAAATTTATTAATAAAAGAATAAATAAATGAAAATAAAATAATGCTGAAATAATATAGAAAATAAATGTTATTTCTTAAAATTTTTACATAAAGTATGAGTGATGTACTCAGAAATAAAAGTAGCTCATACAATCTTCATGAAAACACACGAATTCGTTTCGTTCATTCAAATTTTATGAAAATTATAAATGAAAATAATAAATAATATTCTAAATCTAAACACCTAAGCATATTGGGCATCTGCTTGCATTTTGTAAGGATATCATACGAATTTATAGTTAAAGATAAAAGGTAATGCAAACTGTTTCGCCCAGTAGGGTCTGTCGCAAAAACGATTTTACACCAAAGAAGAAGCAGAAGGAAAATAATAAAAATTGTTCATTTGAACAATATTTTCCAATCATTGATTTTTAAATAATTAACATAAGCTGGAATTTATCTATTTCCGTAATTCCAAACACCGATATCGTTTCAAGAAGAAAAACAAGGATTTTCCCTCCTTGAAATAAATTATTGATCCTTTCAGCCTCGAATGACATCGGTAAACTACTTCGGAGAAAAACAATCAGTAGCAAAAAACCTCTTTCCAAGAATGAGAATTAGGTCATAAAATTTTCTCCGAATATACAAAAAAATATGTTTAAATTGTTATTGGATCTTTACTTATTTAGAAATCGTTGTCTTTTGTGTAGTTCAAAAGAAACATCAATTCAGAATATAAAAAAAATTCTTTCAGTATGAAGCTTATTTCCAATTCATTTATAAAGTTCCTACATGAATATGAAATAAAAAGCATCGGAACAGATATTTATTTAGTTTCACTTTCAAAAAATGAAAATTTTATTTTTAATGCAGAGAAACTGTATCCTTGATAGTGTGAATATTAAGACTATATATATATATATTCATTCCTTTTTAACATTAATGTATTATACAATATGCAGACGATCCCTGAAGAATTAGGTCATTGAAGCGTCCTTTCTTAGAATCCAGAGTAGATGACGCAAGTTGTGACGCCATTGTCTTGTGGGAGAAATAAGGCTTCTACAATCTTGAAATGTCGGAAATGTTAATTCCGATATACGGAAATGATCAATACAAATAAAGTTTTGAAATTTTAATCAATTTTTTTTAACAAAATTTACGTCATGAAAGTTTTATTCTACTTTTGTTACCATTCATTTTCACTTTGAAACTTCTGAAAAATTACAAAAAATTATCAAATTCTTATCTAGAGAAAACCAGTTTATTTTTGTCATTATAATAAAAAAGATACTATAAAAAACGATTGCTCTTTGAGATTCTTTGATTAAATAAAAAATCACGAGCTGATTGAAATTTGAGTAGCAAATAACCTCATGAATACATGCAAATCATTAAAGTATTTACATAATAATTTCTAAACTGTATTGTTCAAATAAAAACGACAGCAAAATTAAGCGTAACTATAAAAGAGTAGGCAAGCTATCTATTAGACACCATTTAAAATTTTTTGTCTGAGGTGGTATTTTTAAGTAAAGTATATTGGATAAAAATTTTAGGTATTAAATTTCCTACGCTACCGATACGTTTTGAAAAAAGATTTATTTCTACATTCCATTTGAAGGAAGGTAATTTCCCTTTACAATTAGTTCCTTTTATATGAAAATATTTTACTGTAATGGCTACTCTCTTACGGGAATTGAAACAAAAAACAATTTGAGAAAGACTGCAAAATATAAGATTCCGTTATTTGTATCTTTTAAAATAAAAATCTCCAAATCCAAACACTCGAAGTGGACTGTAAAAGTCAACTTCTTCATTCAAAAACCAGTCGCATTTATTACATTTCTGGCTCGTTAAAGCAAGCTCATTAAGCAAGCAAGTTTCTCTGACGCCAATTTCCATTTCTTTTACAATAAATTACACACGTAGAGCTTTCAATGAGGCAAAAGTATCCGATCCACATAGTATTGATGCAACCAAAATATACTAGACTTTCAAACAATTTTTTCCAAACGTTAGATCTAATTCAAACAGAATCCCATTTTGCCAATAATAATGACATTTCCAATCAGTGTGCATATCTCACTTCCATTCCGCTTTAATATTCTAATAAAATTCATCGAGCCTTTGTGAGAATTAAATATTTAATGGAGCTCACAAAAAATAATTTAAAAAATATTTTCAATTTAATATTCTTTTATTAAAATATATAAACAATTACAAATTAAAAAATTGTAAAAAAATTCGATTCGTATGATAATTTAAAAAGCCTCCTACTTGAATATTTAATGTTAACGAGCACTATAAAGTAGCCTTTTTCACACAAAATCTTAAAATCTGTTTATATTGGATTTACAAAGGCGTTAATAAGTGTTTCGAAGCAAAAAAAGTCTCCTTATCCTTCTAAAGTACTTTTATTCCTGATCCTTTTTCAAAAATGGTTTTTATCGATAACTAATTGGAAGCAGTCCTATTGGGAATCTTTCATTAGCATCATCGCCCGATTGATTTTGAAAAAGAACATCTCGGGTCAGTTGTAAAATGCTGTAATTTAACGAAATTACCGATTCAAAACCTGATTCTCATGTCAATATAGATTTTTGCCAGTGATATTCTAAAGATGAAAGACAATTCAAAAGCATTATTACTGTTACGTAATTTGCATGGAAAATTCAATTGATAACGTTCTGAGATTTTTCTAGATTTTATCTTTTCATATTTAATCATTATAATATTGAGTGTTAATGCGTATCACATTTGAGAATTTAAATTAATTAAACGAATCTCAATTATTTCATGATGAAACAATTTGTAAGCGGTATATAATGTAACATAATTATTATGATTATGTCACTCGTACATTAATTATACATTCAATAACTTCCTCGAAATATATATAAAAATGCTCGTGATAAGATACAAATAATAAGAAAACATAATAAGTTCGAAGATCCCTTCAGATTTATCTTTTTACAAAATATTTCAATGCTGTGAAAGTTAAGTATTTATTCTTGTGTGCGCATATTTGAAACCCTAAATTATAATTTGTTTTAATCTCTTAAAACAAGGCATTACTTCAAATGAAGTAGAAAAAAAATGTCTTTATTCAGAATAGAATTTTAATTTTCAAATCTGTCTAATTATTTTTGTTTCTTAAAAGTTTTTACTAAAATATAGACAATGCTTTGCTATGTATTGATTTAAGTGCTTCTTGATATTTTTTACAACATAAAATCGACACGTTAAAATATAAGTGATAATTTTCAATTCAAGAGGCTGGAAACAACAAAATATTTAAAATTATTATTCATTTCAAGACTTCCGAAAAATTATTCTCTGAATATAAATGAAGCTATCTTAATTATCTCTTTCGTTTTAATTGAAGTAACTAATTACCTGAGGTCTCTGCTAGCTGAAAAAATAACACTAGCTAATTTTCCACCAGTGCCAAGTCCATGGAGCAAAAGAGCTGTCGACACGTTAGTAAGCGTTCTGAAAGACAATAAATCTTTTTTTACTAATAAAAAATTTCATTTGATATTCATAGAAATTCCAATTCAAGTAGCAAAGATGCAATCGCGTAGCTTGATTTAGTGACGCTCCGTACCATATATCATTTTTACTTTAAAAAAATTATAACACTAATAATTAAGATTTTGATAAAAGATTAAAACAATTTAATCCTCCTAAGTTAAATAAAAATGAAAAAAATTCAAATATTAAAATACATTTTATTCATTTTATTCAAAATACATTTTTCTAATCTATTGCAAACTAAGAAATATAAACATTATCAATAACGATCGAAGTTGCTTTTTATTCATTTTTAACCCTCATAAGAGTCTCAGCTCTATCGTCAGATTTGCGTTCAGAGAATGTTTGCTTCAAGTTTGTCGAGAATGCTTGTTTCCTTTCACATTTTATGAAATTGCTAAAAAATGTTCCATTTGAAAATTGTGCTCAATAAAGTAGCAGGAATCGTTAATCGAAAATGCTAAAGATTTTCTATGGGCTATCGAGTCATTGGCCATTTTGCTTGTTTCATAAAATCATCACGCATCATTTCTAATTTTGCGGTTAACAAAACAGCCGTAATCGTTGCAAGATAGTGCATTAAAATGAGCAATCCTACTTGTATTAACATATATTTATGAACAAGCATATTTAGAGCCATGAATAATAATTTTAAAAAAATCATACCATCTTTATAATCATTTCTGTAATTGCCTATAACGGAAAACGATCCAAATTTTGAACACCTATTAAATAGCAATTCAGTATATATATATATAACTGGATATGTCTTTGACTTGGATCCAATCATCTAGCGAGATAAAATTGCAGGGTTTATAAAAGTATGTTTTCCTTGGTAAATCTATCCTCAGGGAATAATTAATTTTCCAAATGAAACTATTTCTTTCGGGTTTGATGCATTTCCTGGACAGCATGTTTCATACTCTGTTTTTGTATGTTTTGTACAAATTTTTGTATTCTTTCTTGATCTGCCAATGTCTTTTTCAAATTTGGGCTTATCTAAGGATTCCTTGCTGCACTTCGGAGCAATTTTTTTTTGATCCTGCTACGGTCAATATGTGTGGCCCTTCTGTGCATCTCCGTTGAAATAAATACCTAAATCGCACCATTTAGAAAGTTAAGCAGCCCAATTACAGGTATATCAGCTAGTTTTACTAACATCTTATCTTAAGAAAAAAAATTATAATGTTTATGCTTAAAAAAAAATAATAATGCATTACAATTCACTTAGATATCCAAATTCCTAATTTACTAATAATTTTTTCTTCTTATCCAATTTATAGTTTAATATATTTGCACAATAAATATGAATTAAAAAAAATAAATTGTATTATAATATTTACAGTTGTGAAATTTCTTTTTACCGAAAAAAGAAATTTAACATGTGGCTTTTATAGAGTAATAAATAACTAATCTTACGAATTCATTATCTTTTACATAGCACAAAAATAATACAATTTTTGAAAACCATATTGCAATATATCTATTAACCTATTTGTTTTCGTATTTAAAACGATATGCTTAAATACTCACAAATTAAGGTGACGACGAATAAATTCTGCAGGCCCAATTAATAGCAGCGAAGTAAAAATGAAAACACTTGCTATGCAAATGAGTAGAACACTGTTAATCTGAAAAAAAATTATTATTCGTTAATCGTCTTTCGAAATGGATCCTAGAATAATTTCTATTCAAATAGACAAATATTCGGATTTCCTTTATTTTCCCTCCAAGCCAGGTTCTATTCACAACTATTTGTAGTAACATTAACTTCGGCTGTTGTTTTCTTTCTTCCTTTTCATTGCCAAAAACGTCTTTTATCGCACTGTTTTGGAAATGAAAAGAAACTTGGATGACAAGATTCAAGTTCAAATAAAACATTTTCAGTTTCGTGATTAATATCCTGAGTGGAATTCTCCATGGTCAATGGAAATAATTTTCTTTATTAAATCCTATCCTGCATTTATTTACAGTCGCAAGAATCTCTTCCATTGCTCGTTATGTTATGCTTCCGAAATAGAAGCCGGAATTGTTAATGTTCGGCTGAAATTTTTTTTTAACGTATACCAACTCACCAAAGTTTAGAGGAAAGCAAATATGTAGTAAATAATAATTTAAAACAATACTAGGATGTTAAAGTTGCATGAAAACCCCTCTGAAAAAAAATTAGGAGTATAGATTTTAGACAGCCTTTGCTATTCAAATTCAAGTATTTTGTATCAAACAATTTCTGAGAGCTACAATTTTGAAATCCTTTTCATTGAAACTTTTTTCCAGCGTCATTGTAAATACTGATATCTTCAGAGAATATTGGAATGAGTTTCCAAATGCTGGCTCATTTGACTTAAGTCATTTGCCACTTGAACGCCGTTGCACATTCAGCATTACCCATTGCACTATGCCCATCGCACCTTGAATGAACTCAAAGGAAGGCTTACAAATGTTATATCTGGCATAGACACGTAAGCTTTTGGATAGCTTATCAAGGATTATATGAAATCCTTTTTATTTTCTCTTCAATAAATGAATTTATTTCTGGATTGTTGCAGAAAGATAAATTTGGAACTGACCCCTTTTCCTGCCATCCAATTCCAAGCAGGCACCGAGAGAGCGCAGGCGAAGGGAGAGACGGCGAACAGAGCTCCAATAAATAATGGCTTCAAATGGAACTAGAAAAAATCCATGACAGAAAATTCTGAATGTCGTTCATTATTTTAATAAATGCAAATTACATTAATTACTTATCTTAAGAAATAACTGATATATACGAAGGAATTCAAATAAAATTCCAACAAACGGTGTTCATGAGAACATTTTGCATAGAATACAATTGTTCATTTTGTTGCTAAATAATTTTTTGGAATACCTGAGTATATGTATATTTTTCCATCAGATATGTCCCAAAATGATATAAAGAAAGACTAAACCATTTTTACATTTACTTTTAACGTTTACAAATAAAAAACTGTTTTACTTTTTTAGTTATTCAACTCATCACTCTATTTGAAAATCTTCATGAAGTATTAAAAAATTTTAATAATTATTTTATTACAAAATGATATAAAACACTTCAATTATTACATATGCAATAAAAGCAAATATTAGATATTTGTAAAGAAGTTCAAGAGTTAAGTATGGTTTATAATTGTAAAAAATATCATTACTCATGTAATTAATACATAAGATTAGTTATTTATGACTAGTGATTACTAAATAGTGATTTACCCATTAATGGATCAATGTATACATATATATATTGAAAGATTATCTTCTTCTTGTATGGCGCAACGTACAACTGAAAGGTTTCCATTGTAAAACACAATTCAAAAATATACAGAATCTCTAAATAACTAGATGAAAACAATAATTATAAATAGTAGTACTAAAAGTTAAAAATCCTAATACGACAGACAAGAAGCCTAAAAAATATTCGTCTTTCAACAAGAATACAAAGAGAAGGAAGAAATTGAAAGATTATCTTCTTCTTGTATGGCGCAACGTACAACTGAAAGTTTTCCATTGTAAAACACAATTCAAAAATATACAGAATCTCTAAATAACTAGATGAAAACAATAATTATAAATAGTAGTACTAAAAGTTAAAAATCCTAATACGACAGACAAGAAGCCTAAAAAATTCGTCTTTCAACAAGAATACAAAGAGAAGGAAGAAATTGAAAGATTATCTTCTTCTTGTATGGCGCAACGTACAACTGAAAGGTTTCCATTGTAAAACACAATTCAAAAATATACAGAATCTCTAAATAACTAGATGAAAACAATAATTATAAATAGTAGTACTAAAAGTTAAAAATCCTAATACGACAGACAAGAAGCCTAAAAATATTCGTCTTTCAACAAGAATACAAAGAGAAGGAAGAAATTGAAAGATTATCTTCTTCTTGTATGGCGCAACGTACAACTGAAAGGTTTCCATTGTAAAACACAATTCAAAAAATATACAGAATCTCTAAATAACTAGATGAAAACAATAATTATAAATAGTAGTACTAAAAGTTAAAAATCCTAATACGACAGACAAGAAGCCTAAAAAATATTCGTCTTTCAACAAGAATACAAAGAGAAGGAAGAAATTGAAAGATTATCTTCTTCTTGTATGGCGCAACGTACAACTGAAAGGTTTCCATTGTAAAACACAATTCAAAAATATACAGAATCTCTAAATAACTAGATGAAAACAATAATTATAAATAGTAGTACTAAAAGTTAAAAATCCTAATACGACAGACAAGAAGCCTAAAAATATTCGTCTTTCAACAAGAATACAAAGAGAAGGAAGAAATTGAAAGATTATCTTCTTCTTGTATGGCGCAACGTACAACTGAAAGGTTTCCATTGTAAAAACACAATTCAAAAATATACAGAATCTCTAAATAACTAGATGAAAACAATAATTATAAATAGTAGTACTAAAAGTTAAAAATCCTAATACGACAGACAAGAAGCCTAAAAAAATATTCGTCTTTCAACAAGAATACAAAGAGAAGGAAGAAATTGAAAGATTATCTTCTTCTTGTATGGCGCAACGTACAACTGAAAGGTTTCCATTGTAAAACACAATTCAAAAATATACAGAATCTCTAAATAACTAGATGAAAACAATAATTATAAATAGTAGTACTAAAAGTTAAAAATCCTAATACGACAGACAAGAAGCCTAAAAATATTCGTCTTTCAACAAGAATACAAAGAGAAGGAAGAAATTGAAAGATTATCTTCTTCTTGTATGGCGCAACGTACAACTGAAAGGTTTCCATTGTAAAACACAATTCAAAAATATACAGAATCTCTAAATAACTAGATGAAAACAATAATTATAAATAGTAGTACTAAAAGTTAAAAATCCTAATACGACAGACAAGAAGCCTAAAAAATATTCGTCTTTCAACAAGAATACAAAGAGAAGGAAGAAATTGAAAGATTATCTTCTTCTTGTATGGCGCAACGTACAACTGAAAGGTTTCCATTGTAAAACACAATTCAAAAATATACAGAATCTCTAAATAACTAGATGAAAACAATAATTATAAATAGTAGTACTAAAAGTTAAAAATCCTAATACGACAGACAAGAAGCCTAAAAAATATTCGTCTTTCAACAAGAATACAAAGAGAAGGAAGAAATTGAAAGATTATCTTCTTCTTGTATGGCGCAACGTACAACTGAAAGGTTTCCATTGTAAAACACAATTCAAAAATATACAGAATCTCTAAATAACTAGATGAAAACAATAATTATAAATAGTAGTACTAAAAGTTAAAAATCCTAATACGACAGACAAGAAGCCTAAAAAATATTCGTCTTTCAACAAGAATACAAAGAGAAGGAAGAAATTGAAAGATTATCTTCTTCTTGTATGGCGCAACGTACAACTGAAAGGTTTCCATTGTAAAACACAATTCAAAAATATACAGAATCTCTAAATAACTAGATGAAAACAATAATTATAAATAGTAGTACTAAAAGTTAAAAATCCTAATACGACAGACAAGAAGCCTAAAAAATATTCGTCTTTCAACAAGAATACAAAGAGAAGGAAGAAACATTTCTTTTTTTAGCACGGATCAAGAAAAAGTACCTTTGCAACACCTCCGTCAATCAAAGGTCCAAAGGCAAAATTTCATTTT
>BPLQ01006090.1:0-35000 GCA_021605075.1 Caerostris darwini | reverse complement strand
CATATTGGGGTAGGTTTCATGCGACCGAAGGATCCCTCATTTAAAGCATATAGGGAAGAAAGAAGACTATCCAACTTTGTCAAGATTTGTTTTATGTTAGTTGCATAACCCTGTGGAGTCTTACATATTTTAGTAATAACTAGCTTTAATTATTTTAATAATTGTAAGAATAAAGTAAAAGGAAATTTAGTTTTCATTCTTTATTTGTCGATTACTTTAATTAATTGGATTTCAAACTAAAACTAGAATTGGAATTTAAAAATACAACAATGATCCAAATATCAAACGTTACCTGGGCATAGTGCATAATGAAATATAACTTAGATAATACCTGATAAGTTACTGGTTTTTATCATTATAAAATGCACGTGTAAACGAAAAAATGTTTTTATCCTAGATTAAGTTTAGAGGAACCATGACTATAATTTCCTGTCAAACCAAAAACACGTCGCAATTAGATTCGGATAATTAGGAAATGACCTAATTATTAAATTATTCAATACTACGAAACCTATTAGCATCCCTGGGATAAACAAACTGAATTTTCGGACACCGAAAGAAGAAAAATTATTATCAGGATTGTGAAATTAAACAAGGATATTCCACAAAATGAATTTAGACTTTTAACAATCATTTGTCTAAATAATTTTTTGGTTTTCTCTTTAGTATTGAAATATTCAAATATATTTTTCCGTTGAGCAATTTTCGTACATTGTACAGGTTTCATATTTGAAAAATACTTTTATTTTTTCGGTGAATTGGTTATAAAAATAATATTTAAGTGTCAATACTATTTCCATATATTATCAATATCGATAATACGGTGAATCCGCCGGTCCAGAAAAATCTCCCCCTAGGATTTCATTTGAAAGTATGTTAGAATTGCATTCTCTTATCAGATATAAACATAAACGTGTAAAGAAAAATATTATTTTAAAAATTATTACATTGCGTTTCTAAAGACTACAATAAGACACTATTTCCTAATTGAAGTGATTAACTTAACAGTTATACATCCATGTTCAATATCTCTTACAATTACAAGATTGCTTCGTGTTTCTCATTGAATAACAGTCTTTAAATGCTCGGTATTAGAAGAAAACCCCACCTAAACTACTATCGCATTTACTGGTAGATTGGCATTAAATAAGTTTGTAAAACCATCTGCAGCCAAGACGTATTATTCAATCGTATTATTCAAATAATTACTTGCCCATTCTATCCAAAGAGCAAAATAACTGCAAACCTTTCTAAGGATTATTTTACTTCGATTCAGTTACCATATTTAAGTCACACTCATAAATGTCTGAAGAATATCAACTTTCAAAGAAAATAAAAATAATGGAATACATTTCTTAATTCGAATCTTTAGAGAATCTATTTCCGAATTTTAATTTTGGTCTGCAAATTAGTAATGCCGCACAGTATATTTATAGACAGATAAAAAATAAGATTTTTTATAGTATTACTTAACCTAGAAAGTCATACAAAAAGGAGGTTTACCCTCATTATTTCACGTCAGCTTGGCATTTGAAAAAAACCCACTGATGATATTGAAGTCAATATTATTATTTTGTTAATAAGCATCACTTTGTTAATGTAATTTTTTTATTATTTTATTAATGAGTACCCAGAAAGAGTTTTACGATTTTACCATTAAGGTAAAAAAAGTAGGATTTAAATTGTTTTTCAAAGATGACATTTTCTAAGAAGGATTTTATTTTGTTTAATCCTACTTTTATATGGACAGAAATTAAAATCCCTATTAATAACCCAATTGTTGTCCCTTTGATAACATGAATAGAGACAGCTTCGTTAATAATCCATTTGCGGCGTCACTGCTTTCAAAAACAAGGAGACTCGATGACGATTGTGACAGCTTATTTAAAACATCTCGCATCGACTATATGAGGTTATAATTTACTTAATTATCCCCCAATATGACTCTTAAATGCGGATGAGTTATCCCTGGTCTTAAAATAATACTATTGCTTTTAATTTGGATTTAAGATTGAGGCAATTATTAGAACTAAATATATCTTACAATCTTACATTTTCATTATTTAAATATCAAGAATATTTGATAAATAATCAGAAAATTTTTGACAAAAATTTCCAAAAAGTGTTACAGTATTTTCATACCTCTAACTGTTAAATGAAAAAGCAAAATAATTTTTTTAATGGAAAAAGATTCTGTAGTGAATAATTTGCTTCAAATTTTCATGGTTTTCAATTCAAATAATTTATTTCAAGATAATTTCTTCTAGATAAAAATTCCTTTCGCTTAAACAAGAATTGCTAACGAAATACGATTAAGTGAATACAAAAATATTTCAAACAACTTTTAGAATGTTTTTTTGTTGTTGTTGATTTAATGCAACAATTATTATTTCAAATGGCTTTTCTAATTTTTAAAAAAATAATAATGAGTATTAAAATTAATAATAAATGTTATTTTTTAGCATGTTATAGAAATTTGTATGTGTTGTTTTACACTCATGTCCATAAATTAAGGATAATTCAGAATCACACAGAAATTGAACTCTAAAATAAAAATTTCACCTGTAGAATTATCACACACATTTAGAAGAAGAATATGCAAATTACAGGAAACCACCAGATGGCGCGGATAGTACGTCACAATGACGAGAGTGTAACAGAGGGGTATATAAGGAATGGGGGCAAAGAAGTAAAATTGTTCACAAGCGCTTTAAAAGCCTTTCAGTGCAATAACCGCATAGTTATGGCACAAAGGAAGCATTTGGATGATTTTTTACGTGGTAGAATCATCGGACGACTGGAATGTGGACGTACCCAGCTGAAAGTATCAGAGGAACTTGGAATCGCCCAGAGTGTCTTCTCCAGGCTTTGGCCAAGATGATTCCAAGATGATGGTAATGTGAGTACATGTTACAGCACAGGTCGCCCCCGAGTTACAACGCCGAATGAGGACCGGTATTTAGCAGTTACTGCCAAAAGAAGCAGACGGAGCACAGCATCAGACCTGTCTCGTCAGTTCTCTTCAGCTACCGGTACGACAGTTCCAAGGCATACCGTGTACAGACGCTTAGGGCACATTGGTCTATATGCTAGTAGGCCTGTCAGATGTGTTCCACTTACCGCAACTCACTGTCGCCTGCGATTAACCTGGAGTAGAGAGCATACATTGTGGACACCGCAACAGTGGTCTGGTGTGATGTTTTCCAACGAGTCCAGGTTTAGTTTGCTGTCTGATTCTCGCCGGACTTTCATATGGAGAGCGCCAGGTACCCGTTACCACCAAGAGAATACCATTGAACGACACCGTTACGGTGGTGCAGGATGGCTCGTTTGGGGAGGAATTATTCTTGGTTCCAGAACTGACCTGCATGTTCAGAGTGTAACGATGACAGGCCACATCTATCGGGATGTCATTCTGGAACAACATGTGCGTTTGTTTCGGGGCGCCATGGGTGATGAATTTCTGTTTATGGATGACAACGCCCGTCCTCACCGTGCAAACATTGTAGACGAATGCCTTCAATTGGAGGATATCACCCGTATGGATTGGCCAGCATACTCACCGGATTTGAATACAATAGAGCATGTGTGGGATATGCGTGGCCGACGAATTGCAGCCCGGCAACCCCCTCCCACCTGTCAACCGGAACTTCGGAGGGCATTGCTTGATGAGTGGTGTAATATTCCCCAAGATCTGATTGATAATTTGATACTCAGCATGCCTAGGCGTTGTAAGGCCTGTATTGCATCGTCCGGGAGACATACTCCATATTAACCATCATACTAACCATGTTATACTGTTGTTTGTAAATAGGTTCTTTTTTGAAATTTGCTCCAGGGAGTAAAAATCGCAATTTTTATTAATTATGTGAAACATATAGCATCTTTTTTGCTCTTTACCTTTTTTTTAATAAATAGACTTTACAAATAAGTCAAATTTGTTTTGCTTCTGTCTCTTTCTTTGTCTTAACTTGATTATCCTTAATTTATGGACATGAGTGTAGTATTAATAAATTCATCAAATGATCAAGCTCAAAACGATCATTTTAGAGCTGTACCATTGTTGAAGTAAGTAACATTCGCTATTATTCCAGAAATATTTATAAATTTAAGATATTATTTATTTTTTCTATTTATCTGTTTATTTGAAATTGTTTAACTTTCAACTCGTTAATACGAGTCAATATCTATTTTCTCAAGTACTTCAACTATTAATGATACGAATAAATTTGCACAGAATATTGTGAGTATTTTACCCTACATAAATTATTATTATATTAAAGACGCAGATCTTTAAAAGAGTTTTGTCTTTTATAAAATCAAAAATCATTTTTAGTTTTCTCACCTGATATAAATAAGGTTCTAAAGTGACAGCAAGAAAACCCGTATAATTGGAAGTTGCAAACACTACCAAAAAATAAACTAGCATTCCTGGTTTCTTTATCCAGGATACAATGGTCATTTCTTTTCCTGATAGTTTTTGATCTATAGTGAAAGAAACTATTATTCATAAAGGAGCAACTATTTTCATAAAACAGTCTTCAAGACATCAAATAATAAATTCAGCCCATTGCACTCGGGACATCATTCCTCATGGTCTATATAATAAACGGATCAGTTGCATAAAGAAATAAACAGGTGATTCTAGAATCATGGGACAAACTTAACCTTATATAAACATATTTGTTAGAGGAATTATGAAACACAAAACATATAGGCACAAACACACACGAAAACGACATGCAAAGAAAAGTTAACTTACAGCGTCCCAAAGTGCTTTTGTACAGCAATGTTTAAATCAAAATTGCACCACCAATAGCAATATAAGTTTAACAATAACAGTGGTGCAATTGGCTAATAACAGCAAAGATACTTCATGTACTCGCGCAGCCGCAAAGCACAGTCGAGGGCGCTGAGTTCCCCAACAGACAAATGGAGTTTCATAAATTTAAATATACCCCCATAGAAAGTAAACGAGGTTTCATAAATCTGACGAGTGGGGTGGTGATTGGATTGGTCCTCCACGCCTAATCCATCGTGCCGCAAAAGTAGCATCCAAATAATTGAGGACATTCAAAGTAACTGCTAATTCCGAGTGACAATTAGAATATTCTGCAGCAATTCGGATAAAACCTTTTTCAGAAGAATACGATTCCATTGAGTCGCGATGGCAGGAGAAATGGGCCTATGAGGAAGATTTTTCACTGGACTCTTTCTATTCCAACTGCTAATTATATTACTGGTGGTCATTTTCAGCATTTGATTTAAACAGTGCAATAAGAAGTACTTTACGACTTTTGTAAGTAAACAAAGTGTTTCTTTTCATGTCTCCTTTTTTTATGTGTGTGTATTTGTGCCAAAAAGTTAAGTTTGTGAAGTCGCTTCCGCCTGTACATTCTTACATAAAAAATGTTTGGTTTAGTGTGCCATCCCTCAAAGTATGCTCCGAGATTTTAGAATCACCCAAAATATTTGTATTTCACCTTGTATACATAGTTTTTATTCTTCATGGTCGATTGTTAGCTGTGTAATAATAAATACTTAACATTGTTGTCGATCTCAATAAATTCGGTATGCCAAAAAAAAAAAAAAGGGAGGGGGGGGGCGAGCTGAAATTCACAAAAAGTTACTATTTCACATATCGTAAGAATCAATGAAACTGCAATAATGACTCATCTATTAAAAAGTTCAGATCGCCAAAAACAACAACAACAACAACAATAATAATAAGTTGGAAAGCTAACGATTTGAAGTCAGTTATACTTTCCATTATTTTTTCTTAAATGCTACAAAAATTTCCTTCAGAATTACTACTGACCATTACTACTACTACTACTTATTACTACTACTGAGAATTAAGCTGAGTAGGTTGTAGGAAGACTGACAAAGTATATTTCCACCTCCTTCAAATAAGCAAATTAAAAAATTTTGATTACATGTATAATGCAGATGCTTAGTGTTTTGTGTAATAATCTTTTTAAGCTGAATGTAATTTAGCTTCAAATAAGTATTTACCATTCAGATTCGAATTATCACTTCTTGAAAATGATTTTCCACTAATTCGTGTTAGTTCTACTATATTATTTATTAAATTGTCGATTTTCACCTGTGGCAAAAAGAATTCCAATGAAAAAAAAAATTGATTTTCGGAAATATTAAACAAGGAAAAGTTTAAAACAGAGTAAGTATATTTATTTTCCTGTAGTTCGGGGAATTTTTTATTTTAGATTTATTTGAATTCCTTGATTAAGTTTGAAAAACTGGTGGAATTTTGAACACAAATGTCTTTACTTGCATCGCGATTTGTGGCATCACATCACAAGAGACGAATGATTTCTTAATCATGTCTAATTAATATACGAAATTTTGTAATTCGATTACCTGGTTCTGGAAGCAAAGTAGCTGTAAGTAGTCCACTTAAAAAGATCGCAATACCAATTCCGTAAAATGGGACACTAAAATTGAAAGCCTGGAAAAAAAATGTGTGTTTTTTTTATTTAAAACTTGCAGTTTTTAATAATTTAAAAAATATAACTTTGTATGTAAAATAAAAATGTAATATAATATATAGCATTTACGCGGCAAGTTGAATTATTAAATTCAATTAATGCCCATTTGAGATAAAACTTATTTTCATCATATAATTTAATTTTAAAATATATATTTTTTTAAATTCATAGGAAAATTATGCGAGGGATTTTTCTCAACATTATAGATAATATATTAAATCATAGAAAGAACGAAATGTTAGAAAAGGGGAAATAATCATTTTAAAACATGAAGATTAAACGGATAGAATGTAGGATTAATTTCTGCAGTACTGTCGTTTTAATATTAGAAAAATTACAGTTGAGATAATTTTTTGTAAATAACATCATTTAAATTCACCGTGCTTATAATTTTACTTATAGATTTGTAATTTTACTTATAGTCTTACTTTTACTTTTTTAGAATTTGTTTTCATGAAATTTATAAGGGTGCCGTCTGTATGATTCACATAAATCAAAACATATTGCATAAGAACTAATTATCTACCCGCCTATAGAAATGAAATTTGAAATTTTTTTGATCAAATGCTTGAATCACTCAGTAAGAATCTTCTTTGAAGTTTTAAAATGAGCTGTAATTGAGAGAGCTTTAATGAAAATATATGAGAACTTCTTGATAATTTTTAAAGGAAATATTTATGTAGGCAATTTGTGAGACTTATTTAACCTTTATTTTATTATTCTTTTTCTGTAAATACACTTCTGACCTTTTAAAATACCATCCGATGAAGAATTATTAAACTCCTATTTTTTACACAAATAATTTCGGGAATAATAAAAGAAGCAAATAGACTTGTGAAAAAATCAGTATATTTTGTTGCAGCCTTCGGGCACCGAATGGCAGAAGTTTTGAACATACGTTCGGGGTATGTTTCCACACGTAAGCATCTGGTGAAACCACTCGTAAAATGCGCCAGTTATTGGAACCTCGTCGATCGTTTCATTGGAGACAAATCTGTTACTGTAAAACCTAGAGCAATATTCCCCTGAATCAGTGAAACTTTGAATTTAGTAAAGAATTGTTACATGCCACATACATTGTAGTTCTGAAAACTAGCCTCAGGCAAACTTTGAAGACAAAGGAAGACTCAGATCCACTGTTGAGCAATCCATTCTAGCAGGACAGTAAAATCCAATGTTGCCTCTACTATAAAGGCAGGTGACGACCTGGTATGATATGGAGGCGTTTATTGCAAGAGCAAAGCGTATAATGTCAGTTGACGTATAATGACAATTTTGTCAGATGACGCTAAATTATAATTCAAGGTACTTTAGACAGAATCTAATTTATTCAGAAGTGATGATATTCTTGTCATTGGTTTATTGTTGTATTGAGTTCTACACACCATTTCACTCATACCCATTTGTGGAGAAATTCTAAAAAGGGTTTCAGCAACGGATGTCCTGGAAAATTCTTCATTCAATTGGCATTGAATAGTGCGTGTTGATGGAGATTAATCCGCAAAACATTATAACACTTGCGTTACGTTTCTTGATGTTACAGTATGATCCGTAGTAGTATTGCGCATAAAATGTTTGCCACCTCGCTCTGTGATGTGACAAAACTGCTTCAAAAATTCACATCATCAGCATGACTCGCCTCACTCAACAATTCCATATTTATGTAACAGATTTTATTCACTAATTAATTGCAGGAATAATCCTTACTTTCAATAAACCACAACTATTTCCATTAAACTTACAAATATTTTTGGAAGGCATATAATTAAGATTTCTAAACAAAACTCTAAGAAAACAATACCAATTCTTAAAATTGTCCTTGTGTTATCCCTTTTTGTACTGATTAAAACAGGTAATTTGCATATGTTCCTTTTTAACATTGATGGGCCTCACGTTCTACTTACGCAAGTCCCAAACAGCCCATCGACGGAAGATGAGTGAAGGAAACTGGGATTTTTAGGGATAAAAGTCCTGCTTTTACTAGTCCTGCTAGAGAAAACATAGAAAGATCCCACCAGAGATCCATTTTACACACATTATCACAATCACCATTGAGTTTCCTCATTTCTTAAAGCAGTGACTGCAATGGATTGTTTGGTGCTAAAGAGCAATTATTCTTTGCAGCTTACTTCATGAACAGCTTCCGCGCACAGAGGGCCTGCAGAAATTCCAAGGAGAAAAACACTCTGTATTATTCTCTGGAAAAAAATTTCTCATTTAAGAAGCCGTATCAAATATAGTTTGAAATAATAACTAACATTCTGTAGATATGGTTTTCTAGAAATACTACTCATTCATTTTTAGCTTCAACGAAATATTTTGAAACTACACTTTATCATAGTGCCTTTGAAACAGCAATTAAAAAAAATTATATTTGGAATACTACATATTTCTAATAAGTGATGTTACTACAAACATTAGTGGTTAAAGCAAATAAAAAATTTACTAAAAAATACATTATTTAACTGCGCTAGAGTTACAAATCCTAATAAAGACATAAAAATTAACAACGTAAACAGGAAAAGAGTAAAAGATTGCAATTTCCTCAGAATTAGATATCAAAGTATACAACATTAGTAATATGTATAACAATAGCAGACTTGTATTATAAGTTATTGTATGACACATTGTAATACTAATATTAAAACTTAAGTGTAAATTTCGTTGTTTGTACCCTACATGTACTGAAATTTTCAAAGCAAAGAGAACTAATTAACAGATAGATTCAATGATTATTTTAAGCATTCTTTAAATAAGATTGAGTCTAAAGAAACATAAAAAATATCTACTCACATTGTTCCTTTGCGTTTTTTTCGTTACTTTAGAAAATATTGCAATATACGTAGAAGCCAATAAAATAGCAAATGCAATGCCTTCCACAATTTGAATGCCGTACGATAAAAATATAAAAGGATAATCAGCAGTAATCAGTGCTAATGTCCTAGAGAAGAAAAGAAAATATTTGATTTTTCTCCTTTTCTGGAATTTTAATAGAAATATCAAAATATATAATTAACTAATTCAAAAAGAATCCTGTAAATTGCTAATAAGATGATTCCACTGATCTAAAAGAACTTTTATAGTGTATTTCCCACTGAATTTAAAAATCAAAAACATTTTATCCTATACCGTAATGATCTTATGTAAAAAGCACTTTAGCATTTCGATGAATGTTGAATGCAGATTTTAATTGAAAAGATGTTGGAAGACTTGTTTTAACGAAATCTCCTAAGATACTTGAATTCTAATAAGTTTCAAACTATTATGGTAAGGTTCATCGTTCTCAGGAACTAAATCGAAGTGTGAATAGAAAATCTTTAAAGTCTTCGTATGTTTTCAAGTGATAGATACGTAGAATTGCCATTACTTTTCGCTGGAAAAAAACTGTACATCCAACTTGAATTAACATAAAGAGATTTGAGAAGCAGTATTCGTATCATAAAAAAGTGACATTCTGGGTCTCATATTCCATATAAACTTTTAAATGTATATTACTTTAATTCATCATTCTATTTTCCTAAATTGCGCTCTTATTAAATACTATTTTTGGTTGGAGCAGACAAGAATTTGTAGTTCACTTTTATGTGAATTATGGGCATGTCTTAAAGTACCAGTTGCTGATGAAATATTGGCAGCTTCTCGAGGAAAACAATCCGCTTAACTATTTCTAGATATAGTTTGGATTGTTTAACAACCGGAAAATAAAAGTGGAAAGAATTAGCGTACTCCGAAGGAAGTGGTCAATACTGTTTGCCCATCTCGTTAAGTTTTGTATTGCACACATGCATAAAAAGTAACCAAAATCAGGTTTGGGTCTTGCAACTGAAGTATTGATAGTTTTCACATATACGAAGGTTGCAATTTATGTATTCAGAATAATAAATAAAAACAAACTTTCTTCAATAAAAATGCTTTGATTGATTTTGAAAAAATTTCTGTGGTGCACTTTTGCATATGTTTGAACCAGTTTTCGTAGCACTTTTACTATTCCGATTGAAGTATCTCCAAAACATGCATTTTGAACGTATCAACCGCCACCATTGTAAATCGTTGATCATGTAGTTTATTCTTCTCATACTAGAACAGAAAGAAATCGTCGGAACTGTACTGCAGATGACGCATCAATTCGAAATTCAGGCCGTTCAGGATAAATGGTCGGTTGGACCCCAAACTTTCACCCGAATGAATAATTTTTAGTTAGCCCTAACCTTCAAAAGACACGTGTATAAATTTGACAGCTGTTGCACTATTAGTATGTGAGTTATAGCATTTTAGTGAAGCAACGTTTCTTAGTTTGAAAAAATAGAGAAAAAGGAATTTCGTGTGTTAATAAAGCATTGCTTTTTGGCAAAAAAAAAAATACCATTGAAGCCACGGCTTGGCTTGATAAACAGTATTCGGAATTTGCACCAGGAAAATCAACCGTAGAGCAGTGGTTTGCTAAATTTAAACCAGGCGAAATGAGCACCGAGGACGATGCACGCAGTGGACGCCTCAAAGAGGCTGTTAGCGACGAAAACATCAAAAAAGTCCACAAAATAATTTCTGATAACCGTAAAGTGAAGTCGATTGAGATAGCTGAGACCCTAAAGATATCAAAGGAACGTGTTGGACATATCGTGAATGAATATTTGGATATGCGAAAGTTCTGTTCAAAGTGGGTGCCGCGCGAGCTCACAATCGACCCAAAACAACAACAAATTGATCATTCTAAGCAGTGTTTGAAGCTTTTCAATCGTAATAACCCCGAATTTTTGCGTCGATATGCGACAATGAATGAAACATGGCTCCATCATTTCACACCGGAGTTCAATCGACTGTCAGCCTAATGAACTGCAGGTGATGAATACTAAAAATGCTATAACTCACATACTAATAATGCAACAGCTGTCAAATTTATACACGTGTCTTTTGAAGATTAGGGCTAACTAAAAATCATACGGATTTAGTACTAGTAGCGCCATCTATGTGTCAGCCTATAAACTTTTCAGTCTACCAGTTATTTTGGAATCATTATATGCAAATACTTGCTTTCGTTATCACTTGGAATTGTGAATAAAATTATTTGAATTGTATTATTATCTTTCAATTACTTACCCAAATAAAACTTTGCATACTCCTATCATAAAAATACTGGTAGAAACCGAATGCCTACAGCTGACTGAAGTTATCTAATAAAAAAATAAAGCTTACATTTTCATTATTGTTAGATATTTTTATGAACAAAGGACGCTAGTATTTTTAAGTCAGAAATTAGTAATGAACTAATAATTCCCAAATCTCTATTCATCGATGATGCAGGAGATTACAATATACACATTTATACCATTCCATTTCATTTCTTTTTAGTTCTTAATTACATGAATAATTTGTTTCTTCTATTTAATATAAGTTTATGACTTATAAAAAAGAAATTGTTAGAATCTAACAATTATTTATAACACTAGTAATGCAAATAAATCTATGAAACTAATACATTTTTAAGTACTATTTTTTCATTTAAATTGTGGTATGCAAAATCATGCTTGAGGAATTTTGTCATTTAAGTATTTAATTATACATTACGCTGCTCAAAACAATTAGAAAACGTCGTGAGTTTGACATAAAACAAATTTGCATGAGTATATATATATATATTACCATATAGTTATAACCATGCATTTACCATATAATCGACTATCTATTTAACAAACATGAAATAAAAATGATAAAAAAGATAAATTATCACTGGAAACATATGCAGGGGAATTGGGAATTAATTTACATTGGGATATGCAAATTAATCCGCCGTGAAAGAAAATTAAGTATATTAGACAAGTTGGGAAAGACGACATGCCATATCTAAGAGGGGAAAAAAAATGACTTCCATTGAATGCTTCGTAACAGTGATTCCTAACACAGTCGAAATAATATCCAAAAGGGTCATCGGTCGTTCCCAAATGTAATCAGTTGTCATTCGAATTTTCCCAAAACATCATTTCAAAACTAAGAAATCGGCATTTGGAAGTTGAAACTGTTAACCGAAGACAAGATCGTAGGTGTACAAAAACACAAAAAGAGAATCCTATTTTACCACTAATGGGCAAAAGAAACCCCAATCTGAATGTAACTTTACTGCTGCCACAATTTTGATGGATGATAAAACCAGATGCATGCATGTGCTTCCTTCCATGCAAAGCGAAGAAGTGGGCTGTGATGAACTATCCTGCTGATGTGCGTGTTCATGTACTGTCCTTTCAAATATAACTCCAGTTTTCATTTTAACATAATCAACACACATAGAAATCTATTTAGAACATAATTTACAAATCCATTTACACCGATTCCAAATGAGGTCAGTAAATTCCAATCTGATGAATTTTCCCATCGGATAGGGAAGATACGTGTTATGATTTCCCTCTGGCAGGGATTACAAATACCTGTGGCCTCCAGCATAGATTCATCACGACACTATTTTCAATAATACCTTATAAAAAATAAATAAACATAATTTCGAATTTTAACTATTAAATTCAATAATAAAATCTGCGCTAGGAACTAGAACGATTTTAAACAAAATAAAATTTTTGACATAATTATCTGTGAAATACAATACTATAATATCACAAACAACAATACTGTAATTACATACAAATACTACAATTATCACAAACAATTATATTAACAACTATTACAAAAATCAATATTTCAATGAACAGTGTTTTTGACTCACTCACTTGACGTAATTTCTACAACTGCACTGGGCGTTTTATTAGGCATAAGGCTGTTTACAGATCTTACCTTACCCTCACGACCCTTGTGACAATCCTTCCTAGTTTCTAAAGTTGCCTAAGAAGTTTGTCATTACCTATTAAAACTACAACATTTATATTATATTCACATTTACATGCTTTTGAATATTTGCATTCTTTAACTGAAGAATTTTACGAAAATTATTTAATGTCTTTTCGCGATAAAGAAATCTTTTACTCTTAAAGATTCAAAATTTCCTTTCCCTGACCATTTTGGTAAGGCAGTTAATCTTCTTCCAGTTAAAAAGTTGACAGGAAATTCGTTAGGTTCATTATAAACGTAAGTTAATGGACGCGAATTAAATATAGCCTCAATTTCAGCCAAAATAATTTAAAACACTCAAAGGAAACCAACGTTCTTCCTAGAATTTTCCTTAATGCCATTTTTGTTATTCGAACCAATATTCTCACCACCATGCAGCACGCTCAACGATGTACTGCCACATTATACCTTTTTTACCAAAACAATTTTGAACTTCGGGTTCATGAATATTCTCATCCAGTTTCTTGAGCTCAATGCCAGCACTTTTGAATGTCAATGCATTATCAGAGTTCACAATCCGACAAATACCCCTTCTAAAGATAAAACGTCTGAATGCTAATAAAAATGTTTTGTGCTTAAACTCGACATAACTTCCAGGTGTACTGCACGTGTTACAGCACATGTAAATAAGGCTATGTAATTTTTGTGTTGGTCTTTTGAGTACAAAAGACCTTCAAAGTCAATTACTACAATTTCAAATGGGTTTGCTTCACTAGTTCTATGACCGGGTAAAGGAGCAACTACCTGATTTCCACGTTTGACGTTAAATCGTCTACACTTCATACACTTATTCAAACAAGACTTTACAGCTTGTTTGAATAAGTGAATAATGAAAACATGTAAGAGTATCCGAAACACCAGAGTGACATAGAATTTTATGTTCATTAAATATCAAGAAATGGGTCAATTTTGTTTTAGCTGGGATGACTATAAGATGTTTTGATTGAATATAGAATTTTATGTTTTGAATCCTTCTTTTTTCAAACCATCTGAAGTCCGAATGAGATTGAATTCATATAATTTAGAGTTAAGATATTGTTTTTAAACTGAATGTATTCCTTTCCGAATTCCTCTCGCTACACCACTCGAATCCTATACATTTCCGCGTTAGCTAGTTCATTCGCCGTTATTACTCCCTTTCACGGGCCGTTTTACAGTTATTAATAAATTGCAAGATGTGACTAGTTATTCTTAAACTTTGCTTAAGTCTCTAGAATTTTTAAGATTCAGAAACTACTTAAAAAGTTCGTTGTTTTTTTGTAAAGGCACCACCACTTTTCGTCTTTCTTCTTCAACGAAATGTGAGTGTGATGTTTGTTTCCTTGTCATTTATTTCTTTAAGCCCCTATAAATCCAAATATCATCGTTTACTAGAGATTGATCCTTCTATTAATGTGATCTGCTGAGTTACTTGATACCATCCTAATGGTACCCACGAGTCGGATCCGTCTTTTCCTTAATTTCTATCACATCATTTCTTACAAACTGTTTTCAATCATCTTCCTTTCTTTTAATCCATTGTATGCATATTTTCGAGTTAGCCCAATAAAATATTTTTTCTTCTCTTAACTTGGGAAAATATTCTGTTCCCATTAACGTCCCATTCTGGAGAAATCAAAGCGAATTCAAATCAAATCAAATCAAAATCAAGAGAAATCAAATCAAAGGTGCGATTGCTGAGATCGAGATTAAGAGCCTTCTCTTTTATCCATCGAAATTTTAAAAATTCCCTGTCATGCTCTATTTCTAAAAATGCGCGCTGAATATATTTGTGTAATCTAAACCGTAAAATATTTTTTAGTAAATCCGGATTCAAATTCAAACCCTTATCTAAACAAGCGTTTCATGACAATTCTCCTTCGTTTTTCGAAGATGCTATCCTAACCTTAGTAGTACCCTTTTGTTCCCATACTACGGTGTGATGTGGGAGTGTTAATAAAGTCACACTTCATCTCAATGACTTCCCTTTTCAAACAGTTACCTCATCAAATCATCAAATGCCTTTTTGAACGATAAAAAACGGAACATTGGAAATCCTTTCAGCCTAAGACAGAAATGAAACCTTCAATAGCAATTCCTTTTCACAAGAGTCGTTATCAGGACAGATTTCAAATTACAACAATATTTTCACTGAAGAAGCACTCCTTTTAACCCTTTTAACTTACGTTCTCTCAGCTCATAAATATATCATCCTCACAGACAGTCTATCAGTTATAGAACTGATAGAGTACAAAATTGCAATATGCATTCCAAATGTTATTATTTCTTTTTCACTTTTTATTTCAAGTACTAGTTGTACTTCATATATTCTAATCATCGTTTAACTGTTAAAATGTTATGATCTATTTAATCTGTAATTTTATCTATTTCTTTCGTTTCCAAATTTACTTTTCTTATTTATATTCTTTTGATTGTTAGAAAGTACAAGCAACGTTTCTTGTATTTTAAAAGGCATTTTAAACCGTCATAGTCAATAATTTCTAGAATTTCGAGATTTAGAGTAGTTCCTTTACAGGGGTTTCATTTTCACTTCCGCCAAATTGTTTTGTCTGTTGTATTAAAAAAAACAAAAAACATTTGGATAAATTGAGATAAAGCAGCGTCTCTGCTCTACCTGATCTACTTGCTCAACAATTGCATCCCGAATGTTCTCTTTAATAACCTCGTCGCACTTTAAATATAATTCTTTATTTCTCTCGAATGTTTTGCTAATACTAAACAAACGACGTTCATTACTGCTGTTGAATTCTTTTTTATCCAAAATAATCGTGTTTCATGTCTTTCATTATACGTTACATTTTGTTTAAGCGATTCTAAAATCTCCTTATCCGATAGAGATAAGTTCACATCCTTTTCTAATAACCACACATTTTTTATCCAATCTCACTCTTCATTTTCCACTATTAAATGAGTAACTGGTACAGCAGAATTATCAGATTCCTTTCCCTGAAGTAAATCTCCAAAAATACTGTTCAGTCTTTTACTAATTCCTTTCACCCAAAATTTCTGAAAAGGAATCCGAACCTATTAAAATATGAAACTTTTCGATAATGTCTGCTAAATCAATTCCATTTTCTAAACCCTCTATGACGGAATTTTGATTTGTGCCAAAGTAATAGAAATTACTACCACTTGTATATTTATTCTCAAATTAGAATTTTCCATGCTTTGCAAAGTTCCATTTCTTTGCGATATATGCGCTTTTCTGCTGTTTTACTTTCGAACGTATAAATAATTGAACACTTCTTTATTAATCTTTCAATTCAATGATTCGGCTGTTTCTCTTAAAAAATGAGAACAAGAATTACTTTTCTGATAATTACCATCCCAAAATTATCTTACATGATTTCCAAAACAGATAAAAAATAAGCGCCCTTTTCCTTTCATAAACATTCAATGAGCAATCGGGATTCACGTGGCTTCTGAGAACAGAAAATACAGTTTTAATATATTTATTAAAAGATAATCACTTTGAGTGGGAAGTACTCAAATTTACGAGGGCATGAATGCTGAGCTCATCCCTTTTGGTATTCGAGTAATGAGGCCGGTAAGTTTGATTTCTATTAATTTTCTGCAATTGATCTCATCCCTTAGAAACTGAAGCAAAAGAGAAATAATTCGTCTCTTTTGCGATGCCGATTAAAATTTAAATCTTCTGAATTCCTCTGGTAATTTTTGGAGAATTACTGGACATAATAAACTGCTATAAGTTGCTACAGCCACGCCGAGGGATTGCAGCAATCTTACTTGGTTTTCTATCGTATCATTTATTTTTTTCAACCCTATTTCATTGTTACATTAACTGGATCTATTAACAAACGTTAATGCATATGTGACGGCATAACATAATTATATCCGTTTCTTTTAATAATTGTACGGATGCGTCATAATTTTGATCTGTAAAAGAAAATTCCAATAATGCACTTAGCGTAACTTCTTTTAAATAGGATTTTAGATATGCAAATTTTTCAATTTTTGTAAATGAATCATTATTATGAATCGTAATATCGACAGAATTCCAAAAATCTCAAAATTGGCTAAAATTACCATAAAAAGTTTGTATATTTAATTTTGGAAGCTTAACAAAGTTTTTAGTTTCGCTTCTAAAGGAAGTATTATGCATATTAGACGCAAAATGCTTTCAACTATCTATATATATTGCTCTTACTTTAACTACGTCTTGCTGTTTATTATATAAAGTTTCTGAACCCCTTTCAATTTTAAATTTTTCCACAATATATATTTTTTGTTTCAAGCTATTTCAACTTTTAATTGTAATTCATCGTTTGCCTTAATTAAATTGTTGAATTAATTGTTGAAATTAAGTTTCATTGTTTTTTTGTTTTTTTTCTTTCCTTCCGAAATTTCTCAAAGCATTTTCTATTTTAGTTATGTGTCGTAAAATTCGTAAGCATTTACGTCTTTAATTCGTTCTACTTCCATTTTAAATAATTCTAAATTGGAACAAAGAAAAAAAATCTCGAATCTCAGCGCTGCACTTGTGTTCTCGTGCTAACTACTAACAGCAATTCTAATAAATTATATCCAATTTCCTGTCTGAAATGTTCACAAGTCACTAATCAAATCGCTTGCATCCTGTCCAGATCACCAAAATGATGTGGTAAACTATCACTGCTGAGGTGCGTGTTCATGTACTATCCTTTCAAATAAGACTCCAATTTGTCTTTTCATCATTTTATTTTAACACAACACCTGACAACTCACAAATCTATAAAAATCTATTTATAACATAATTTCCAAATTGATTTACACCGATTCCAAATGAGATCTTGCCTCAGCCAATTCCAATCTGATGAATTCCTCCATCGGATCGTTAAGGTTTGCAGGGATTATCATGTATCCGTGGCTCGAGTTGCCACGTGGGCACTGAATCTCATGTGTGGAAGAGAATTCATGGACCCGTTTTAGTGTACAAGCCCGTTTAGTGATTATGACCCATTTAATGACAAATTGAAGAGAATGCGATGTTGAAGGAAGTGTTAGATTGGCGGAGGCAGGTGGACCTATACAGAATCAGAAATGAATCAAGCGATATAGATATAAAAACCCGTTAGGATTCCTACACTATAGCGATTGACGAATCTCATTCCTCCACGAGAAGGAATCCCTTCTTCCTGAATGATAACGCAAGGCTACATCAAGCTCGGTTCGTGGCTTATATTCTTTTCGATGAAGAAATTCTTTGAAGGAACTCAACATATACCCAATCGAACATTCTAAAGAGTTAATAATGTATCTCCCCCCGCCTTCCTTTCCAGAAATAATTTTGTATCTGGAAAGCTAAGAAGTTGGAAAGAATATCCCAGTGTTTCCTTGATAATCTGACTGATTCCATGAGATATGTGTTCCACATTGCACTCAGAAATCCTTATCCATATTGAAACGTATTTTTATCCGAGAAATCATGCGTTTTTGTACATTTTTATGGCATGCATGATTTGTGTTATTCTTTTTTGTTTACCGACAAATATACTGAATAAATTTTATTCTTTTTATTCCCAAATTTAACAATGCTTGTAAATCATGTATCAGTTAACAAAAAAAAATGTTCTGAAATTTTTATTAAAATTCTAATTTCTTATTTGCATTGAGCAGCGTAGATTGAAATTAAGGAAACTCATAATTTATTAGGCCAAATCATTGTTTTTCGAGTCAAATTCAAACTTTCTTACCATCCAACATGCTACAGGATAAAACAATAAAGCCGCAAAGAAATTGATGGCCATTGCTGGTCCATAGATATAGGTGGCAAGTTCATGAGACTTTGCCTGAAATCGAAGACAAGTAAAAATTACTTTACACGCATCACAATTTCATACAAACCGTTATAAACACATGTATAGTCACTTATTAAGTAACAAACCCATAAAAAGTGAAGTCACAATTTCAAACTGTATACATAAAATATATCTCATTTTATACGAATTTTTCTTCAATATTGCTGTTTAACATTTAATTTTTGAAAAGATTTTTAGAGTACATGATGGAAAAATGATGTTATTTTTGTCAGAATTTGATTTTCTATTATTTTGAAATAACTGAGAAAACATTCTATATATTTTGTAACTCATTTATCTATCACTCTATCAGAAATTCAAAGCAAAAAAATAATAAATACTTATAAAATAGGCAGAAAAAGTTCAGTATTTTAAACTAAAGACGCATGGTACTTATTTTACTGCATCTCACAGTGATAGGAATAGAATAAATATGTTGTTAAAATCTTGCTAAGAAAAGAAAAATTCTGTTAAAGATCCATTTTTTCTTTATCTGTATCATATATGACTTAAAAAACAATCATTATGAATGTTCACTAGCCTAAAAGAGTTAAGA
This sequence comes from Caerostris darwini, assembly GCA_021605075.1. NCBI lineage: Eukaryota > Metazoa > Arthropoda > Arachnida > Araneae > Araneidae > Caerostris > Caerostris darwini. Next base: position 15,303 of record BPLQ01006090.1, on the reverse strand, counting down.
TACAACTGTTTTTCGCCCCTCACCTTTAAAAGAATGAAAAAAAGAATAAAAGCATTAAGTAACATTAATAAAATCAAAAGAAAGAAATTTTTGAAAGAATATGGAAGTCAGGCGTAGCTGTGAATATCACACTTAAACTTTAGATAAAAAAAAATAACAATTTAAGAGAACAAAAGCATTAAAGACAGTTAAAATAAGAAAAAAATAAAATAACAATTTTAAATTACTTTACAATTTAATTATTATTTAAATTTATATAAACTACACGCCATATTTTGTAATTAGTTATAAATATCTTCACAGATGAACATATGCATTAGAATGTTTTAATTATTTCTAATACGAGGCTCCAATATTTGCAATTAAAAGTATTTTTACTTGTCTATCTTTAACAATGTGATATAACCGTAACTTGGAAAAAACCCTCTGCAATTGCCAATTTTTTTATCTGTTCTTATCTGTTATCCTCATGCTGGTTAGTGAAATTAAGATTGTTTAAAACAATAAGAGCATATCATACAAAAATGTTACGTCAACAATTATCAGAAATGATGTCATCGTTATTAGAGCGACAAAAAATAGTCTTTCTAATAATTTCTTTGAATAACTAATGTAATCTATTCAAATCGAAATTAACCATGGTTTGCTTTTTTAGTCCTGACGAAAGTTATCAGTTAACCAGTTAAAAGCAGATTTCATTGTTAAGTGTGTAAAAAATTGCCCTTTATTAAATGAACGGAAACATTTTTGTGTGCATGTGATTGCTACTCTGAAATCAAATGACTCATGATTCCTAATTGTCTATTTCCAAGTTTATTTATATATATATATAAAGTTCTTATTCTCATCAAATGGTGAACACTAGACGTCTACAGGCACGTGCTGGGCTGTTTTCCTTGCATTCATTTTCTTGATTAAGAGATCATTTTCCTCTCTCATGTTTATAACAAGATTTATTACATAAACAATAAATCGAATGATGGATTCCAAAATTTCACCGAAGGATTCTAAAGTAATAAAAATTGGGAAATAAATCAATTAAGTATTAACGCAATTCCATTTATTAAAGCATAATTATCCTTTTGGCTCCATTAACCCACCGAAAGCATTCATACTATTGAATAGTTTTCAAATTTCCTATCGTATGATATGCAAATGAGAAAAAATCCTGCTGGAATGCATGTATTGTTCGTGGTATATATACAGGGTGATTATAATTAAAGTCCCACTTTCAAAATGCTGTCAAAAAAGGAACCACTCGTCACAGTGAGTTCAAATTCGAACTGAGGATACTTGAAGAAAGGAGAAACAGTATGGCAACAAAAAAAAGTTCCACTGATTTTTCCTATCCAATTTTGTATGACCCGTGGTGTATGGGCTTTCCACTAACAGTGTCACTACTGTTGAATGACTTGGAAGTTATTTTTTTCGTCAAAAAACCGAAACAATCAAGCATATTCAACACTACAGTGGGTTTAATGTGCAACTCATGCCAAATACGTTGTAATTTCGATTCAAAGTTTCACTGGCAGCCGAATTCACTTTCTTTATGCCACCCACAGCACCATCTATTAATACACTTTGGAACCTTTTTTTGATGCCGTACCGTTTCCACCATCTTCAAGTATCTTCATTTCAAATTTGAGCTCATTGTGACAGGTGGTTCTTTTTTGACAGCCTTTTGAAAGTGGGACTTTAATTATAATCACCCTGAACATTAGAAGAATACCGAACAAAAGAAATCGAGTTTTTATCTCAATGTAAATGAGTGAGGTTTTTCCTCTTAAAAATTCCGCTCATATTTATGAAAGTGTCTTAATTAACTGACAAGTACTTTGAAGGCGATAAAATAAATTTGGAAGAATAAATAAAGTGAAAAAAAAATAATTGTCTTACTTTTTGGGCACAGTAGTATCAAGTGAAAGTCAATGCGAAGATTAATGCCATCCATTTTTAACTATGTATGTATTCTATTGAATCATGAGATTGCGTTTTAAGATGTAATATATGTATATACACTGAAATGACAAAAGTCATGGGATACCCTTTAATATCATGTCGGCCCTCCTTTCGCCCGGCGAAGTGCAGCAACTCGACGTGGCATGGACTCAACAAGTCGTTGGAAGTCTTCTGCAGGAATATTGAGCCATGCTGTCTCGATAGACGTCCATAATTGTGAAAGCGTTGATGGTGCAGGATTTTGGGCACGAACAGACCTCTCGATGATGTCCCATAAATGCTCTATGGGATTCATGTCGGGCGATCTAGGTGGCCAGATCATTCGTTGGAATTGTCCAGAATGTTCTTCAAACCAATCGCGAACAGTTGTGGCCCGGTGACATGGCGCATTGTCATCCATAAAAATCCCATCGTTGTTTGGGTACATGAAGTCCATGAATGGCTGCAAGTGATCTCCAAGTAGCTGAACATAAGCATTTCCAGTCAATGTTCGGTCCAGTCGCACCAGAGGACCAAGTCCATGCCATGAAAAAACAGCCCACACCATTACGGAGCCACCACCAGTTTGAACAGTGCCTTGCTGACAGTTTGGGTCCATGGCTTCGTGGGGTCTTCTGGGGTCTGCGTGGGCCTTCACATGAATAACTTCGAACCCTACCATCAGCTCTTACCAACTGAAATCGTGACTCATCGGACCAGGCCATGGTTTTCCATTCATCTAGGGACCAACCGATATGCTCACGTGCCCCCGAGAGTCGCTGCAAGTGATGTCGTTCTGTCAGTAAAGGCACTCGAGTCGGTCTTCTGCTGGAATAGCCCAAGAAAGCCAAATTTCTCCGCACAGTTCTAACAGACAAGTCCCTTGTACTTCCCACATTGATTTCTGCGGTTATTTGACGCAGTGTTGCTTGTCTGTTAGAATTTACGACTCTTTGCAGACGTCGCCGGTCTCGGTCGTTTAGTGCAGGCGGTCGACCACTGCGCTGTCCATGGTGGGATGTTATGCCTGAAATTTCATACTCTCGGCACACTCTTGACACAGTGGATCTGGGAATGTTGAATTCCCTAACGATTTCCGAAATGGCATGACCCATGCGTCTAGCTCCAACTAATATTCCGCGTTCAAAGTCTGTTAATTCCCGTCGTGCGGTCATCATCACTTCAAAACCTCTTCACATGAATAACTTGAACAGAAATGAAAGCTCTGCGAAAGCACTGCGCATTTATACCTTTTCTACGCGATGCTACTGCCATCTAAAAATTTGCATATCGCTATCCCATGACTTTTGTCACTTCAGTGTATGTATATTACATCTTAGTGGTTCGGAATCCACTTTAAGCCGTAGGTCCCAGTCTTCTATGACTGTAAGAGCGTCACGGAGCAAAAGTCAGGCTTCTACCTACGGGTGCTCCATCACAACAGAAGCTGCTTCCTTCCCCTTCAATCATGAGTCCATATGGGCTTGTGGGCTTGGCCAGCCAAGTGGGATAAGAAACAACAACAAACATATTACATCTTAAAAATTAGGAAACATAACTCTATGAAATAACTCTTTGAATTCGTCAAGGTGGAAGTCTTAAATAATCTTTTTTGAACTGCTTTGTTCCTGTTTTACAGAATGCTAAAGAGAAAAGCTTTGAATCAAAATTATGAATTAAAATCAGATATTTTATGCGAAAAGTCTTCAATATTTTTTTAGAATTTCAAAACAAATTGCACTTACTGTTATATTACCTTATTTATATTTCATTAGTTTATTGCACTAAAACTGCTCTTTTGGAATAGAACTGGAAACATTGCAGCAAGGAGCTTTTAAAAAGCAACTGATTATAGAAAAGTCATTATGGTATGCTCATTAAGAAGCTCTAGAGTGACTTCGGTTCAAGGAACATTTTTTTTTGTAATCATTGTTTTCTGCTTATTAATTGCAGCAATGTTATACGCAGTTACATTTTAAATCTAGAAAGCAGTACAAGTGTCCCGTTTTTAGGCTTATACATACATACATACATATATAGAGAGAACACAACACATAAACATACAATTTTGCATAACATCCTATACGTTTCATTTGATAAAAACGCAATCCAATAGTATTCAAAAACCCTAATAATTGATTCCAAATGGTATATATGTATATAATTTGTGAGCATTTCATTCACCTGTTGCGGATAAAGAGGTCCGTAAAAGCCGATGCCCGTTCCATAAAGACAGTACACGAAGGCGAGCAGCACAAGAGTAGCGTTTTCTCGTTTTTCAATCTTGGAATTGATTCGAAGGAGCTCGTTCCGAAGCAGACTGGAGGGTCGAGCGGGGAATTCGTCTGGCACTCCACTTTCTACTGGTAGCGACATTGTCACTTAAAAAAAGAGATTCATCTGCAATCAAAAGAAACAAACTTCGATCATTGCACTGAACTTGAATACTCAGCAATGTAATGAGACAATTGAATGGCATTCTTAGTTTGTCTTAAGCTTCATTTACTTTTGGTATCCCTACTGCAGTGGTTATCAGACCCTTTAAAGATAATGTTAACTTTTCAACATTGAAAAGTTTTATTTCATTTAAGAGAATTCCTTTTTAATGAAAAAATAATTCAATATTTAAGTAATGGGTTAAGTAATAATCTATAACTACTCACCTCCTCAACATATTCACTCTCTCCTTGTGTGTTGAACCTCACAATTTGATAGCCATTGCTATCATTTTTTAAGTTTTTCTACTAAAAAAGTCTTTTGTACGGAAATTTTGAATCAGCAAAATGTTCCTTTTGTCAAATCCGAAAAAAAAGCTGTTTGAATATTTATATACAAATTAATATATAATAATTTTGACAGGTATTGAAGTTTTCCATAAAATGGCGTTGCATTTGATTTACGAAAGATTAAGAAGAAATAAGGAATATTTTCCACATTTTCAAACCACCGAATATGTAAGTTTTTCTGTGATGTTTCAAATTACTTGTTAGTTGTACTGATCGAAATTTGACTTTTAGTTTCCTATATAAAAAAGTCGTATAGATAATAACGTCGGTCGTTGACAGGAGAAACTAAAATCGGAATTCTCCAACAACACCGTCATTCTGCCATTGGCATCAGACTGTGCGACTCCATGTTATGACTCCATGCGACTTTATGTTCGCATTTGTGTTGTTGATTCTATACAGATGATATGCGTTCGCTAATTGCCCGTTACAGTGCTAGAAGAAACTAACTGGAAGGTTATGCAGAAACTAGCTAAAAGATCCTGTTGATTAGAGGATAAATGAATGGAGTAATGCGCCTATTTTAATAATAAATGTATTTTCATTTATAGTAGAGACTCGACGCAATCTTGCATTCTGGAAGAAAGTGTCAAATTTGTCCACATCATTTTCTTTTGTTCCTTGTATTACTTCAATTGTAAATAGCATAGCAAAATTACATAAATAAATTTTTACTAGAAATTTTCTTTAATAATCTTTTTATCAATAAGGAAAGAAAACTGAAAAAATCCCGTTTTTGTGGGAAAGTGCACTATTCTTTTAAAGAATTAACTTTGTTTGTCTTCAAATGTTAATTTTTTAAAATACGTGCATTTCTATAAAAGTGTGTGTATGTTATAGTAACTAAATATGTGGTGTACGGTTTGAAATTTATTTTAGAGATTAATGAAAATTGAAAAGCAAATTATATTTAATATGCCGGACATTAAATTTTTGATTTATTTTAGTACACAGAAAATCGTATGTAACCATCTGATAGGGAAGTATTACAAGTAGGAACCGTAGTGTAAGACTTAGGATGATATGTATTTTAAAAAGAAATATATTTATCTTTAATACCTTATGAATGCCAAGTTTTTGCATTTCAAAAGATTTTTGGATACATGGACAGAAACAAACTTCTTTTACTTTCAACAAAATTTTTCATTTCTTTTTTTCGTCGAAGATGTAGGCTCATCAAACTTTCTCATTCAATATTTTATAATCCTAACTGAATTACACTGTTTCTCTTAAATATTATCTTGCAATACTCGATTGTGAATTTCGCAAATAAAAATATTTCAGAGTAAATCTTCGATAGAACATTATGTTGCGATTCAAATAAAGTTTCTGTTCAAATAGAATGGTGTGTTCTGACTTGTATAATTATGAATATTTCTATATAAATATAAGTATATGAAAAAATAACATGTGGCAGCAATAAAAAATTAATAATAAAAGTTAAATGTCTTGTTTGCATGGTAAGATAAATCTATATAAATGAGTAGTAAAAAAATTTGTATAAGTAGTATATGACAAAAGTGTATAAGTAAATATATTTAGTTTTGTCATATTATTTACAACAGAAGTGAATATAAGAAAAATGAAAACAACAAAAAAATCCCTTTTTTTGCACCTTCCAGGATTCGAGCTTTTGCCATTGCCACCATTTGGCCGCTTCGAAAGAAGCTTTCATTTACAGCTTAAAATGTTTTGAAAGTTTGAAACACATTTCTTTTCGAAATTATTCAGAGTTGCATTCATTATCGGTGACCTCTTTTTGTAACTAAACAGAAAATAGCAAAAGTGAAACATTTCAAAAATTATACAAGGAATTAAGAGTTATTTATTAATCTTATTACATTAATTATTATTTACATGTGTTGATTTATTTTTAGGTCTATATTCAACCAGTAAACTTTCATTCCAAAATAAAATAACATTTGCAATTTCATTTGAATACTTTGAGAATTTTGCTATTTAGAATAGAAGTTTGATAAATTAGCAAAAAATTAAAGTATAACATCAATTAAGAATATATAAAGTTCAAAATTAAAGGAAATTTGAATTATTTTTTTAATGTAGTAGATACATGTAATCTTAATAAATGACAGCCATTAAAGCATACATTGGTTTAAATATTTCAGAAAAAAAGTCAGATCGAATGTATATGATTATTTGTAAATAATAAGTTCTTTAGAAGATCGAACTTTAAGCCGATATAGTTTATAAAAATAGTCTGGAAATAAATGAATGGATTTGGATAATTGATAAGAGATTTGTGAAAACTTTCAGATACAGATTATGTCCTCCTTTTGTGCAGGATAACTGAACTCTTAGTTTGACCTTGACAGAAGTAAATCACAAATCATTACATTTGATTCCGTCATCACTATGTTTTGATTCATCTAGTTCAGGGGTCTCCAAACTACGGCCCGCCAGTGTCATCCATCCGGCCCGCGACAGCGAATAGCTTATTGTTGCTATAATAAGTTGGATAAAAAAAATACAGAATGATAATAACTCGGATTTATTTACTTGCTAGGTAAAGCTTAATGACAAGCATAATACGTAGAAAATTCAACTTGAGCATAACAACTAGCTGGAAATTATAGATAATGGCAGAAAAATGAAAACGGTTTTGGCCCTTGGTACTTACTGGAGTCAACAGTATGGACCTGAGGCCGGAAAGTTTGGAGACCCCTGATCTAGTTATATTCATAAAATGAGTTTAACTCTGTTCAACTTATCTAAACAGACCGAAAAGGAAGATAAAATGCGAATACATTTTTAAAGGCAAAATTCGAATTCTTTTTCATTGCACTGTTGATGTAAAACACTAAATTTGAATGTTTAACTAACTTTTTTGAATGACTTCAGAAATCAAAATTAGATGTAACGCTCAAATTAAAATCATTCTTAATAATGTACTCTTCAATATTTTCATGCAAAAATTTATCCTATCTAATTTTTACTATATATTAATTCATCCCTTTTCTTCAAATAGATTGAAATTTTAAAAATAATCAAACATTTGCACCTCTTCTGCCAGTGCATACAGTAATAATTCTCTTACACGATTCATTCATTTCGTATTCTATTGACACTGTGTCAAACGAAACGTATTCAAAGCATATTATACTAAAACCGTGTTTTCCGAACGTATTAGATCGAAACCTGTTTGGAAGTAATATACCAATACATTTTGTGGCAATCTCAAAAACAAAAAAAAAATATTCAAAATTTATTTATTCTATTACAAAATTTATTTTTGGAAAAAAAGTTCCATTGTATCTATATGTTCCCTCGATGTATTTTAGAATGGAATGTTTTTTAGAATAAAATAAATAAAAAAATCAGCTTTTTTAGGAATATTAAAACATAGTACTTCAGTAATTTCTATCACTCCTACCGTTATATCAATATTGTCCAAGTTTATTTAATTGTTTTATTTCAAACTCTGCCTCATTGGTACCATGCTATATGAGAACTATCCCAATTTTGCGCAGTGTTGATGAATCTTTTTTTATTAATTATTGTTCTAATGAACATAGTTCTCTGCTTGTTTTAAAAAATGTTGATAGACATTCCTCAACCCCATGACAAAAGAACAAATATTTCTAGTAAAAGATGCATTTCCCAAAAAATCTTCAACTAGTAATACAATTGAGTACAATAATGCTATATACAAACTCCTTTACAAATTTTGATTTCAAGTGTAGGAAAACATAGATTATATTAAAATATTAATTATTCCTAATTCAAATTACAAATAGAAAATAGTTTGTTTTGACATTTGTGTTAGGAAGGAATAATGACCCTTTTCAGCTACACACACGCAAAATCCGATCACTAGTTCGAATAATTCCAAGTATTATTTCCCTTGCACATGTTCATTACATTCTACTTAAATAAAAAGAAACATTATCTATTAATAATCAAATAACTATTTAACAGGACGAATAGGTTTCTTTTTAAGAAATGAGGTATTGTGAAATGAATGCAATATATATAAATTAAGATTATTATTATATATCTAATTTGAAATAAGAATTTTTTCCTCTGAAAAATAAATGTATAAAATCTTAATAAACCTATTAAATCTTAAAAAATTATTAAGCCTCACAAATAGAATTTATTTGGTTTAATACTACTACTTTTCCTTCATATTTTTCTTCTTTTTTCAGTGATAAGCTAAATTTATTTAATTACTACAAGAAACACAAACAGTTCAGAAATAGTTTATAATAATTAAAAAACTTGCTGATTTTTGTGCTTATCAAACATGTAGCAAAAATAACTAATGGATTTTTCTCTTCAATCTATTGCTTAAACATAGGAATAACACAAACTGTACTTACATGTGAAGATCAACTGAAGAATTATTAGACAATGGTGTTTCCATTAATACTGTGAAGAATGTAAATAAGCAATATGATAGTAAATCAATAATCGATACGCAATCAGCTTTTTTTTTATCTTCTGTTTTGTTCTAATCGCGCACATGGTATTTGTTGTTGCTGAATCACGCTTTGGAAAAGAAAAAAGGGGGAATATCCATTTCGATATTTAAAAAATTATTAATATTGAAACTCATATAAAACATCATTCCAAAAGAATTCACTCTATATGTGCTTTCAGAAAATGCATTTATTTCAGTCAAAGAAAAATGTTTGAAAAAAATTGTGAAAGTAAGATTCAACAACTGTTGCGTAGAGAAGAGATCAAGAAGAAATCTGTTAGGGAATGGGCTTCAAATACAAAACATAATTTAACAACTGAAAAATATTTAAATCTGCTTTCTTATATTTCGACATTTTAGAGTTTGGAAATTTGAGTATTTTACGTGAAAAGAGCAGGTTTCTAATATTCTAGCCTTTTAAAATAAATTCGATTCTCAAAAGATATTGAAGCGTGGAAAATTTTTCTCGCTTTAAGTATTATTTGAAAGTTTTTCGAATTGAGCAAGGAAAAAAAAAAGCCTTTCTTATGTTAATTACACACCTTTTTGAATGATCCTTTAAATTCAACACTTTTTAGTTACTTGAAACAAAATTGTTATCAAAATTCTACTTACTTCAAGTCGAATCAAAAGTGATTCTGACGAAACAGAAAATCAATATGCCTAAGAATGGTGAGCTCAGCCTTAACTTCAAGAGCTATTATATCCTATATCAAATGAATCCGACAAATCAGTTGAATGCAAACTTTCCCTTGAAAGAAAGAGGACTGGCATCACTTGCGCGTTCGCAAGCTTTTTTTTTTAGAATGTGGTTTTGCAAAAATATATTTTAAATTTTGTTTCAATGTATGTTTACCACATTTTTTTTTGTATTACTCTGCAATATTTTTTTCATTTTGCGTTCCTAATGAACTAGTTTTCTTTACAGATTCTTCTAATTATTTTATACTGGAATATTGCAAGATAGTTCGTACAGGATAACTCCATAGAGCACACGCATATGACGCAAAATGAAAGTATAGATAATTTCGGATTGACTCGTGGAGGAATAAAGCTAAAAAGTTTCTTTCCCGTTGCGGATGTGTTGTATTAAAACTAGAAAGAAAGTGGACATACTGGGAGAAACACTTTATTTCTTTAGTGATTTTTTTTAAAAAATCGACACTTTTTTCTGATTTTAATTCAAGTTTCTTATTGAATGATTTCTTTTGTAGAATTTTAAAGTGATTGTTAGTAAATAGCGGTAAAATTATACTACACTCATGTCCATAAATTAAGGATAATGAAGTTCAGGCAAAGAAAGAGACAGAAGCAAAACAAATTTGACTTATTTGTAAAGTCTATTTATTAAACAAAAGGTAAAGAGCAAAAAAGGTTGCTATATGTTTGACATAATTAATAAAAATTGCGATTTTTACTCCCTGGAGCAAATTTCAAAAAAGAACCTATTTACAAAAAACAGTATAACGGTTAGTATGATGGTTAATATGGAGTATGTCTCCCGGAAGATGCAATACAGGCCTTACAACGCCTAGGCATGCTGCGTATCAAATTATCAATCTGAACTTGAACTTGAACGCCGCAGGCGTGCCACTGGCCTTCCCAAGTTAACGAGATTTCAGTGTTGGGTGCACATCTACGGAAAGGGAGGATTGAAGAACCACTCTGGGCAACGCAAGCAGTGGGGAATATTACACCACTCATCAAGCAATGCCCTCCGAAGTTCCAGTTGACAGGTGTGAGGGGGTTGACGGGCTGCAATTCGTCGGCCAAGCATGTCCCACACATGCTCTATTGGATTCAAGTCCGGTGAGTAAGCTGGCCAATCCATACGGGTGATATCCTTCAATTGAAGGCATTCGTCTACAATGTTTGCACGGTGAGAACGGGCGTTGTCATCCATAAACAGAAATTCAGCACCCATGTCGCCCCGAAACAAACGTACATGTTGTTCCAGAATGACATCCCGATAGATGTGGCCTGTCATCGTTACACTCTGAACATGCAGGTCAGTTCAGGAACCAAGAATAATTCCTCCCCAAACGAGCCATCCTGCACCGCCGTAACGGTGTCGTTCAATGGTGTTCTCTTGGTGGTAACGGGTACCCGGCGCTCTCCATATGAAAGTCCGGCGAGAATCACACTGCAAACTAAACCTGGACTCGTCGGAAAACATCACACAAGACCACTGTTGCGGTGTCCACAATGCATGCTCTCTACTCCAGGTTAATCGCAGGCGACAGTGACTTGCGGTAAGTGGAACACATCTGGCAGGCCTACGAGCATATAGACCAATGTGCCCTAAGCGCCTGTACACGGTCTGCCTTGAAACTGTCGTACCGGTAGCTGAAGAGAGCTGACGAGACAGGTCTGATGCTGTGTTCCGTCTGTTTCTTTTGGCAGTAACTGCTAAATACCGGTCCTCATTCAGCGTTGTAACTCGGGGGCTACTTGTGCTGTAACATCTACTCACATTACCATCATCTTGGAATCGTTGCCAAAGCCTGGAGATGACACTTTGGGCGATTCCAAGTTCCTCGGATACTTCTAGCTGGGTACGTCCACATTCCAGTCGTCCGATAATTCTACCACGTAAAAAATCCTCCAAATGCTTCCTTTGTGCCATAACTATGCGGTTATTGCACTGAAAGGCTTTTAAAGCGCTTGTGAACAATTTTACTTCTTTGCCATTCCTTATATACCCCTCTCTTACACTCTCGTCATTGTGACGTACTATCCGCGCCATCTGGTGGTTTCCTGTAATTTGTATATTCTTCTTCAAGATGTGTGTGATAATTCTACAGGTGAAATTTTTATTTTAGAGTTCAATTTCTGTGTGATTCTGAATTATCCTTAATTTATGGACATGAGTGTAGTATATGCTGTCGAAACTAAAATTGGCTTTTCTAAGATGCCAGTAGATAGCGGATTGGATCGGTTCTGAATTTGTGTCATTGACATTTAATGTAGATATTCTGTTTGTGGGGAAAATGGCAATATTCATATTATGTATGGGATAAGTTAATTTTTATTAAGTCGTGGTAACTCAATTTAAGCCCTTTTTAAGATTCCTATAAAATTATTCCAGTGCACTGTTTTTTTATTTTTTATTTATTATTTATTTTTTTTAACGAGAAGAGTTGTTCCTATCATATGTCAGCTGTCACCAAATCACAGCTAGCCGGTCCGGGTTTGTGACAACATACCGAACATGTACTGTTTGCAGAATTTAACACTGATTTGATTATTTCGTGAGGATGCAATTAAATAATCAGACATCTATTTAACAATAAAAAACGCTGTCACTGATGTACATAAGTCTATATTCCTTCAATAATATGAATTATTGAGATTAAGATGGTTATATTTTTCTGTTGACAGTTGCTTGCAGTTATACATATATTTTTAAATGACTACTACTGAAAGGAAATTAAAATAAGATGATGAAATTAAAATATATATATATATATATAACATTGTAGATGAAAGAACATTTTAAGTAGAAAATTGTTTTTCTTTTAAAATATCCTGCATTTTTATATTGTATATGAATGCAGATATTTGAAAAGTTTAAACAAAATGTGTGACTTTAGATGAACAAGAATACTTCTTTATTCTTATATCTTATTTATTTTTGTAACCGTGCTTCCTCCTACGCACTGCCCCCTCAGGCGTTCAGGAGAAAGGGCCAGTAGGCATCGAGACCCTCACCCGAGAGGAAGTACAACGCAATCACACGCTTCAATTGAGAAACGTTCAGTTCACAGTCTCTCACGCCAAGAGGAAATATATTTAACGCAACCCTGCGTAGTAATTGTTCTACATACGCTCACCCGGAGAGGGGAACTTTCGTGCATCCTGCGCGTACCTGAGTGTCGGATTTTCGGCTTAGAAGTGTAATTCATCCACGAATTAAAAATATATGTCTTTAAACATGTTACATATTGTACATCTATAATTGTATGTGTGTGGTGTTTGCGCATGTGTAAATAAAACTGTGTGTTCTCCAACCTGCGCCACAAGTATTTTAACCCAACCACACCCAGTTACAATTCAGTTGTCCAATCTGCACACTACATTTTCTTTTATTTTCATTCTGATACCTGGTCTTTCTTTATTACACGAATGTAAACGTATACCAACTTTTTAAAAAAATGGGCTTCATTTTTCATGAATTTTGCAGGCTTTAAATCAAACTTGAACTTAAAAAAAAAATGTTTTTATGGTTTACGATATGTTTATTCGACGTGCTAGGTGTGGATTTGGGGAGGAGTCTGGGTCAAAAAGTTTGTAGTTCCAAGTAGTTAAAGTGTGCAGATAGGCCGAAAACCAAATTGAATGGTATAATAATTTTTGTATGGGTAATAGTATCTATTTTGGGAATGAGAGCTTTCGTTTTCATATTACTTTCAAAAGTTTATGCTTTGTCAGAGCCAGTTAGGGCCCTTTCTGTGGGTTATTGAAGAGAATAGATTTAATTTCCGTTTTTCTTGCAGTTTTTTTGTAGATATCCATAAAAAGTTGTGTTTTAAATTCTTAACTTATTTTCCTAATTCATTAAAATTTGTAATGAACTTTCTAATTTTTTGATGGGTTTAGTTAAAATCTATTATTTTTTTTTCCCTGTCTTTTTTCAATTATTTATTTAGCTTATAATTTCTTATATCCTGCTGTCTTTTTCTATTGTTTTGTGTATTGTTGGCAATAAATTTTTGATCTGTTTAGAAATGAAAATGGATTGTGTTTTTGAACTTGTGAATGTTGTTAATGGCTTCAATTACTGTATTGGTTTGAATTTCTATACCGTAAAGTGAGAAAGAGCTTAGAAAGTTGTTCAAGTTCCTGTGTATTTTTTTGAAAGTATTCTGTTAAATGAAAAGTATTGTTTAGGTGTATCTGATATTTATATTTAGAATGATAGGGTTATAGCAGATGAAATTTCAGAAATAAAAATGGTTTTTATTTAGGAAATAATATTCATTAATTATGACTAGATAGATAGTGAATAAGCTATTATTTCTATATTTAATATGGGCAGAGGGAACCTTTGTGTTGAATCTTGCATTGCTTTTAACTTGGTAAATTGATTGAGAGAATGTGAGGTACATTTTCAAATATAGAGTGGTATCGAAGTCGTCGAAAATAATGCAGTTTTTATTTGTATCTAAGATTTTCTCAATGACTGTTATGAAGAATATTTTTGATAATCCTCGCACGACGCCACATAATTCATTTGTAACAAAAGCAAAAAAGAATGCAATAACTTTACTACTTTGTCCAAGAAAAAAATTCCCGGGGCTTTTGGAATTTCAATTTTTTTTTCTGTTTTAGGTTGCTGATACTGTTTGTGTGAAATTTGACGTCAAAATATTCATTAGTGTTTCAGTTACGCTTGGCTTTGTGAGATGCTAAAAATTGATTCCGGCGATTTTTGAAATGTCTGAATTAATTGAGCAAAGAACTTGCATTAACAGCCGATCGGGAGGCGGAGGATTATTTTGCTCGCGGAAAGTTGCAGAAGACATTCGGTGAACATTCCTACATCGGAAATAAATGTTTACAAGTGGTATAAACAGTTCAAAGAAGGGAGAGAACGCGTTGAAGGAGAAGAGCCCTCTGGTCGACCTCAACCGACGAAGCTCACGTCAAAAAATTAAAGATTGGGTGCTTGTAAAACGACAATTAGAGACCTTACTGATGATGTTGGAATTTCAAAAGGATCGGTCAATTCCATTTTGGGCCCCAAACGCATCAAATCTCGATTGGTACCAAAAACACTGAATGCGCCAGCGTTTTCGCCAAAACTGAAACCCATATCATTCCACAACCATCGTATTCACACCGTGCGACTTCTGGCTATTCCCTAAACTCAAAAGACCACTCCGGGGACACCGCTTTGTGTCGATTGTCATTCGATTCATTCAATCATTCTTTTCGCCTTCGCCCAGTGCGGACGTGTTTTTCTACTCTCCTGATTTCGTTTGGTCTCTGCCAATTGCTACGTGTATGAAGGACGACGCTGCCTTTTTAAGATAGCTTAGTTCAATAGTAACGTAGTCTTTTTGCATCCTTGTTTGCTTTTATAAAGTATAACAGAAAATAGCATTTTTTCAATGCTACCCGTCTGTCCTCGTCTTT
>BPLQ01006089.1:0-12436 GCA_021605075.1 Caerostris darwini | reverse complement strand
AGCAACCGGTAGATCAGTGAAGTTCTACAGCCCCAAGCTGTTTCCTTCCTTCAAAGGTTGCCAGGCGCTGTATTTCAACAGGACAATGGCCGCCCTCGTATCGCTAGGACTGTTGAATCCTTCTTTGCAACGCGGCAGGTACAGCTTCTTCCTTGGCCTGCGTATTCCCCGGATATGTCACCGATTGAACGTGTGTGGGATTTCGTTGGTCGGCGTCTCGCTCGTGATCCTCGTCCTGTTGCTTCTGCAGACGAACTTTGGGTGCGCATACAAACAATATGGAATGCTCTGCCTCAGGCAGACATTCAAAATTTGTTTGACTCCATTCCACGTCGTGTAGCAGCACTTATTGCGGCGCGTGGTGGCTACACAAAATACTGATTCCGATCTCTTATTATTGTTTGTTTGCTTTGAACATTTAATCATTTACTTGTACCACTACCACTCAACTGTGTATTAAATTTCATTCAATTATGACGATTCCTTCATGGTGTTACAATTTTCACAAACATGAGTTTAAATGACTGCATGATCAACTGTACAATCTTGCATCTTGTGGACGGTCGATGCCCAACTCAGGATTAATGGCAGCATTCGTCTCTCAGCAGTTCCATAGCTGTATTTTGCTGGGAACTGTATCGATATTGATTTAATTACGTGTACACCATCTGAACCGAAATAGATACGGTACACGCCATGTTAAGATGAAACCGCGAATGATTAATTAAATCAGTTAAGGTTCCTTAGATCGTGCCCGCATTTACTTGGATAACTGTAGTAATTCTAGAGATAATACATGCAAACCAGAGTTCCGACTAGAGATGGATTAGGCGGAACCAAAGCTTTTCGGTTCCGGGGGAAGTATGGTTGCACAACTGAAACTTAAAGAAATTGTCGGAAGGGATCCTCATTAAAGGATTTAAAGTGTATTCGTTCCGATTACGGGGCCTTAGATGAGTCCCGTATCGTTATTTTTCGCCACAACCTCCCCGTGCCGGGAGTGGGTAATTTGCGCGCCTGCTGCCTTCCTTGGATGCGGTAGCCGTTTCTCATGCTCCCTCTCCAGAATCGAACCCTGATTCTCCGTTACCCGTTACAACTATGGTAGGCACAGAACCTACCATCGACAGTTGATAAGGCAGACATTTGAAAGATTTGTCGTCAGTACAAGGACCATATGATCAGCAGGAAGTTATTCAGAGTCACCAAAAGTAACGATGGACGAGCCACCGATTAGTTTTGATCTAATAATAAAAGCGTTCCTTCCATCTCTGGTCGAAACTCTGGTTTGCATGTATTAGCTCTAGAATTACCACAGTTATCCAAGTAAATGTGGGTATGATCCAAGGAACGATAATTGATTTTTAATAAACCATTCGCGGTTTCACCTTAATAATACGGCGTGTACTGAGACGCGTGGCTTACTCTTTGAGACAAGTATTTTACTACCGGCAGGATCAACCAGGGAGCTGCGCAGACCGCGCTCTTACTCCATCTCTTTTGCTCTCACGCAAAGGACCTATATTAAAATAAAATCACTAATCCTGGCGATCCTAATCATGATGAGATAATAAACTTATCAAAATATTTAATTGTCGTCGGTTTTTGATAAGTCTACAACGTTTAAATTAAATCTGATCGCATAAAGTAGGACAAAACCGAGCCCAAAGAGGCAGCTACAAACAAACAAACATACAGGTAAAACTAATAAAAGCGTATTAAAAATGAGAAAGTATATTAAATCGCATTCCCTCAGTTCCCTCTTCAAGGGATAACGATATTCACCCATTTCGGAGAATTTTTTCAAAATGGTACATTAAATGAAGGGATTTATTAATTTTGGTCACATAGATGGTACACTGAATCAGTTAATAAGCGAACAAGATCTATCAAACTAAAATGAATTTATAGGTTTTTTTTTTCCAAAATTCACCTACAAGCCACGACTGCACTTTTTTGAATTTTAAACCGTGTTCAATTGACAATATATCTGTTCTTTACTTAGGATCTGTGATTGCATAAATCGTATATGTAAGAAATATTAAAATCGAATTCTAAATTGTTGATAACTTTAATATGGCTACAAATACAGGCGACTATGACTTCCGCTATTTTATCTTTTATACTTCCAATGCCAAGTTTACTAAATTCAATTAAACAAATTTATTATACTGATGATATATGATATTTAATTCTGTTTAGGCGAACTCGTGGCTCAGTGCCAACGCGAGCCACTGGTGAGCATTAGGAAGATGTTCAATCCGGTTGTAGACACGGCTTCAAAAACGAGGAGACTCGATGGCATTTGTGATGTTCAGCATCTTGCCTCGTTAGTCGGACTACCTGGTGGAAGTTTTCAGGGTTTTCTCCATACGATACGAAAATGCAGCGTGGTTTCCCCGAAAAGTTCTTCACGAAGGCACTACTCTCCTTTTTCAGCGACACAGAGCTAAGTCAGGCTACTACCTACGGGTGCTTGTCATAACAGAAACTGTTCCCCTCCTTCTATGAGAACACATTTGTTCTTGGACTTGGTCTAGATGTTGATCTGAATAGAAATGTGAATAGAAATCATCTTACATCTGAAACAATGAATTCTTTCAAGAATCATTGCCTTTCATATCATTCAATTATCAGATGGAAACGACTTTGAATCTTACCTCGAGCATTATGACACAAGTGGTTTTTATTATGATTATTATTGACTTAGAATTTGAATTCTGTGATGGTATTGGGAAGGACTTTTAAGAGGAAAAGATTCTTAAAAATACATCATGTATTGTAATTTTTATTTACATGATTTTAGAACAAAAGATCTTTCGAACTTCTTTCTCCCAAACAATAAGTTAGTCTTCCTTTCCGAAACAAACACTTTCACACGCATCGTATTTTGTAATGACTGGTTGAAAAGGAAATCTCAACACCAAGAAGAAATCAGTTCAGAGGAATGTAATTTAGGCAAAGCATTCGCATAAGTAACATATTTCTTTGATTATATAACATTTTCTAGGTTGCAGGTTAAAGCATGCGTGGACAACCGTTTCAAATGTGAAACGTTTTTTTTTTTTTCTAATGCAGCTGGTAAACACTTAGACAGTTTGTCTTGGATGCCTTGAGGCAAGTGCTGCACAGACGTTACTCACTTTGCATTACCCAGGTGGCGCGTGTAACTTGAAGATAAGCCACGGACGTGGAGTAACAATGCCCCCGCAACGCTCTACGACCCTATTAGGACCGGGACCTACGGCTTAAAGTGGATTCCGAACCACTACAAACATCCATGGCAATGCCGGGATTTGAACCCGAAACCTGTGGTACCGACCGCCAGAGCACTAGCCACTCGGCCATTCAGGCCCCTTCAAATGTGAAATGTTGATACAATAATAATCGCTGTAGACTCCATGATTTTTAATAGAAGCTTGCAAACTCTCATGCACTGTGTCGCACAGGTGCTGTGGCGTGTAGTGGATGGAGAGGGTGGGAGTTCCATGCTTGTTGCACTAGGTCAGCCAAATACGCAACATTCCGTGTTCGCTGTAGATGATGCTGGATTTGACGTCCAATAATGTTCCATAAGAGGTTGATGAGAGAAAGATCTGACGATCTTGCTGGACAAGGCAACATGTCGACTCTCTCTGGAGCAGTGGTCTACAAGCTTTTAGATTGCATTGTCCCAAAGACGCAAATAATTACGTGTTATACCCATATACTATAAATATATCTCTTAAAATTCGCTTCGCTTAAGCGCTCTCTTAAAATTTTGACTTAGAGGTCAAGAAAATATAATGTAACAGTCTAAGAAAGCTCAATAGGCCATACTAAACTATAAATAAACTTTATATATAATAGAAAATGTATCTGAAGTCAAATTTCCATATATTAATAATTTTTACATTGCAGTCATTTGCTTAAGATACTTATAAATAAAAAAATAAAACTAAAAAGTGTCGACCAAAAAATTTAATTTCTATAAAAATCAGATGAACAATTTATAAATTAAAATTCAAACTTCATTTCACATCCTTGATTACATCATTTATGCCAACTTTAATATACCGATGCTTATTCGATAAAACTAAACTAGGAAACTAAACTAGCAAATTCAGGCGCAATAAGAAAATTGACACGGAATAAAAAAATAAAAAAATACTGATTCATTAAACAATGAATTATTCATTGTAAAATATTTATTTTGCAATCTTATATTAATTAAACAAGAATATCTAAATGATAAATTACTAAGGTTATTTGGCAGGTAATATTTCGTAGCAATATGAAATTCAGAATGTGCATTAAAGTTTATCAGTTCTGGCTAATCATAACTGTTACTATGTAAGTCATAAAATTATGCAACTATAGGAGTAAAATATTTTTTACTGGAAATTAGTTTTTTTTTTCCAAAATAAAAAAAAAAGGGAAGGGAAATATATATATATATATATATAACAAGACTAACTTCAAAAATTCATCATAAAAGAAGTGATGATGGGAAAAAATTTCGTTTACACAAATATGATCAGGTAGACATAGGATATTTTTCCATGTATAAAGAAAATGATTCCAAAAGTAGCCGAAAGAAAGCGCCCACGCGTCATACTGAGGGGTTTCTTGCAAATTTGTTTAGCAATAACACCTGGCTGGAAATGGATTCGTCATTCGATCCCGGCAGCATGCTATCACAAATCCAACGCTGCCAAATCTCCCGTATTATGATCCGACCACGCGCCATGCGAAAAAACGCCCGCGTTCGATTTACTTCCAAGACTTCAGTTCATTCCCCGTGGCTAAAAGAATTCACTTTGACCCGGGATGGAAAAGCTCTCTGCCAGACATTGCACTCTCTCGTTTTGATGCGAACTTCATTCTTCGATTCCAAAAAGAAGATCCATTTTTTCTCCGTTGTTTATTTTGACACTGTTGGAATCGCTCATTTTCCTCAAGGTCGCTCAAACGAGGAACTTCGAAACGATTTAGTTTTGGTTTGCTTATAACTCTGCCCTTCCCTTTGCTTTTTTTTTTTCTCTTTCTCTTCAGCCAGCCAGAAGTTCGTAACGGTTATTTTTTATTTGGTTAACGGTTTATTTGGTGACGTAACTTATTTTTCTCTTTCTCTTCAGCCAGCCAGAAGTTTTGGTTTCGTAACGGTTAGTTTTTATTTGGTTAACGGTTTATTTGGTGTCGTAACTTTTTTTCTCTTTCTCTTCAGCCAGCCAGAAGTTTTGGTTTCGTAACGGTTATTTTTTTTTTAACTCTTTTTAATTGCCACAGTTTTTATTTTTAAATATTTTTGTGTGAACTATCATTTTAAATTTTGTATTTACTAACCTTTTTACTCCTGTAAGTTCTCTCCGAGCATGGACTCGTTTAATATTCTTTCTTTAGCTTAACTTTTGGATTTTATAATTATATATTTAATAGTAATTATTGATATGGAGGTACGGGGAATTCCTTGGTACTTCAACTAAACATCTACCGTTACGTTACGTTACCAGATCAAGGAAAGGGTTCTACAAGTTTGGTGAATCCACACCTATCGTACGGAGAAAGGACTGAAGGTAGGGAAAAAAAAGGCCTTATTATATTGAATTGGAATTTAGTACTAAGTTTTGAGGAAACGGAGATTTTGGAAGATCATTCACGAAGTCGCAGACCATCCTTGTGCATGGACCCCTTCATGTTGTAAAAGGTGTCGTGGAAGAATTTGCAACGTCATCAAGGAGGAGTAGCAGTGAACTGGGTTTGGTTTGGTTTGTCTCTCTACGGTCATCTTATGCCCATTTTGGGTTAATTAGATCGGATCCTACATTTTAATGTGGATTCCGAATCACTCACAAACATCCATACCACCTTCAGGATTCGAACCTGAAGCCTGTGGTACCAAAGGGTAGAGTGCTAGCCAATTGACCATCAGGCCGCAGATCGTATCTAAGTAAGTATAAAATATGCTGAAATAAATATACACATTTATGGAAGAACTTGTTGTTGTTGTCGTATCCCTCATGGAAGGAGGGTAGAGAGGTGCATCTTCTGTTCTGATGGAGCACCCGTAGGTAGAAGTCTGACTTCTGCTCCATGACGCTCTTACAGTCATAGGAGACCGGGACATACGGTTTAAAGTGGATTGCAAACCACTACAAACATCCATGGCACCACCGGGACTCGAACCCGAAACCTGTGGCACCGAGCGCTAAACGCTCGGCCATTCAGGCCCATGGAAGAACTTATGAAAATATTATGAATTATATTTTAAAAAATCGATTATATGCGTATATCATATATATATGCATATGCATCAGACCACCAGTGAACTGAGAGATTAATGGCGATTCTGGAATCCTCGATTCGACGTATTCTGCACGAAATCTTGGATCTGTATCCATACAAGATACAGGCACTTCCTGTTATTACCTCCAGATACAGATGATACAGATGATAGATATGTGTAGTATCAGTAAGTTCGACTCGCAGCTGCGTGCGCTGATGATGAGCATGAGGTCTGAGGTTCAATCCACTGGCGGATTTGTTTTAAACCCTGTTTCAAAAAAACGAGGCGACTCGATGGCGATTGTGATGTCCAGCATCTTGCCTCGTTAGTCGGACTACCTGGTGGGAGTTTTCCGGATATTCTAACATACGATACGCACATGTAGGGTAGATCTCCCAGAAGGCACTGCTCTCCTTCTTCAGCGACACGCAGCCAAGTCAGACTTCTACCTACGGGTGCTCCATCGCAACAGGAGGGAAAGTGATGACCCTTTTCCTCTTTTCATGAGATTACTCATGGGATGTCCGTCCCACGCTACAGGACACTGAGGATTAGACACACAAAGTTTCAGTATGATGTGTGAACGCCCTCTTTTAGTTCCTTTTGGAATAATTTTTTAATACATCAAGAAAAATAAAAAGAGAGATCCAATGCTCCTCTGATTATATTCCCTCAAAATTAAATGTTTCCCGAGCATTATTTCTTTTCTTATGAATTTTTGAAGTTTGCACGAATTTGTGACTCATTATTAGCACGAAATATGATAATATTTATCAGACTCCAGTGGTGAACTTAAAGGAAAGGAAGTTAAATTGATTATTAATTAAATACATAAGTATTTAATTATTAATTAAAGTAATAATAATCAATACATAAATCTTGATAATTTAATTTTATTATGATTTATAACCAATATTCACCAAACAAAAGCGCTTTAAGAATTCAATTTGTATACATGGATATCGTTAGCAAGAAAAATAAATAATTTTCGAAAAATAAAGGTAAAATATTCTTTCTATAATGGAGGAAGTTGAAGAGTATTTTATAAGTTCGATTTTTATTGAAATCCCTTTAGTAAATGTTGATGCGGATTATACATTAAACCTTTTTGCGTTGTCTATGAAACTTATTGATCAATTTAGAATTAGTAATAAAAATAAAATATAATAATTTTTTAATTATAATAATATAATTTAGTGAACCAATTTTGGTCTCCGATTCCATTCCAATTTGAAACAAATACCCTTAGAGTTCTGAAGAACTCACTTCTTTACTATTTATCCTAAAATCTAATGTAGAATCTTTCTGGCATACCGATATATCGTGTTTATCCCTGATAGGATTATTCGATGTTTTCAGATATGTTGTTATTTCAAAAAGCTTCCATTAAATCAGAACCTTACCCCTTAACTAACAAGTCTCTGTTAAACGATATCATTCAAAGTTATATTTCTTTTTGCAATAAAAATGTATGTTTTATGTATGTTTATATGTATGTTTTACATATATATTTATTTCCCATTTTAAACGTTATCATACAAAAATAGGTAAATAATTCTTAATCTGAACACTGATATACATAACAATTTTTTATTAATTATTAATAATTATAGAAATCGATACAACACATTTTATCAAAAAATGGAACTTTATTTGGAATAAGAAAGAAAAGGATCCCTATTCAGAAGGGAATGTTCTTACTTGAGAGGAACAGTTATTCGAAATGAAGAAAAAGAAGAGCATAAAAAGAGAAACAGTAGAATTAAAATTAAAAATGCTGGTACTTACGTATTAACGGTACCTTGGCGACAGTTACGCCAATAAAGAGCACACGCGCCAACCGCAGCTACAGATTTGGCACCAATCTAGACTTAAAATTTTTGTTCCAAATAATAAAATATATATGAAAAACTTCATTTAAAATCAAAATGCTTTGAAAATATTTTTATTCCAAATAATAAAGATTGGCGACACTTAAAAGCCGCCAAGTCTGTCGCCAAGGTACCGTTAATACGTAAGTACCAAAATGCTGAATGGGAAAGTTGATGAGCCGTGTTTTTAGCGATGAAAGATGGAGAGCAGATTTTTAAATGTAAGAAAAATCTTATTTCCCATTTATCTGGGAAAAAATATGAAAAAACAAATTTATAGAAGAGCATTAAAACCCTGATAATAACCAGGGCCGGATTTTCCTATAGGCTAACTAGGCTTCAGCCTAGGGCCACAAGATCAAGAGGGGCCTACATTCAAATTGTTAGCAAAATTAGAATTCCACTATTCTAAAAACAGTAAACACTAAAACGCTGAATCAAAAATAAGGAGAAATTCTACACATATGAATAATAAACAAACATAATAAGTAATTTACAAACTTCAATATGGAAGGTGAAAAGGCCTCATAAGTGGAATAGCCTAGGGCCTCTTTTCATCTAAATCCGGCCCAGATAATAACCTACATCTTTTATAAATCTCTGTCAAATCGACTACAAACGGTTCTTAACCTCCAATTTGTTGTATTCGTTGCCACATTCTATTAACCGGTTGTCCATGTTTCATATATATATTTTTATTGTATAAGAACATACCCTCTCGCAAGCAATAAATCCTTCATTATGTTTTCGCTCGACTGCTACCTGGCCAACCCTCCTCTTCAGCGCATAATTTATCATTTGCATAATTTATTCTCACCACTCACAGGCTCTTTTTGGTTTCCGGTTTTCTGGCTCTTGCATAAATGAGTCTTTTTCGCCTTTCCGTGGTTTGATGTTTTGAATTGGTTTATTACGGCGGTGCTCAATTTTATATTATTATTTTTCTTCTATATTTTTCATTTTAAAATAATCTTTAAAGTTAATGGCTTAATTTTAATTTCTCTCTTTTAATTTTTATTAAATTTTAAAATTTTTATTAGGAAAAAAAAAACATTTTTCATTTTTTTAGCTAATTTTTTCTTTTAATGCTTAATTTATTAGTGAATGATCTTAGAATATTAATTTTTATTCTTATTTTTATTTTTTACTTAATTAAAATTCTATATTTCTTAAATTTTCAAATTTCTTTAATTTGCAGTAGGCAGAGACCAAAAGTTACTTTACTTCATTTCACCATGTTGGAAGTTATGGTCGCCGCGCGACCAAGGTACTCTGTAGAATCACTCCGATTATAGCAATTTGTACGGTTTTTCTGTTGTTTTAAAAAGGAGTTAACAACCCGTCTGGGTTGGTGAACTCCGTGAATCTATTGCATAGCAAAATTTTATCAATAATGGGACTTCAATAGTTTTTCGAAGATTCCGATCTAGGCGTATTTCCATACCGACAGCGACATCTATCAGGAGGAATAAATGGTAAAAAATAATTTGCCAAGGAAAATTCTGGTATTTATGTTGAACAAGTACAACAAGTAAACATAAATAGGTGTAAAATTATAATGATAAGGTGTAACATAAGTAATAATAGGTGTAAACATAAGTAGGTGTAAAAATTTCTACAATATTTATTTCATCTTGTTCCAGCAACCCCTAAATTCTCAACATTGTATACAATATCGCTTTACAGATTGCAACAGATCTTCCCAAATGGACTCCTATTTCAGTGTTATATACAGAAGCCGGCCAAATCTCACTCTTCCAACGACAGTTAATGTCAGCTGAACGGTTTTTTCTAAAACACATTTCTTTTGATCCATCCTCTCCCCTCCCAATTTCTCAAATTAGAGAATTATTCTCCCAGTTTTAAACATCCAATTTCTCTCCAAACCTTTTTCCCTGACTTTTGAAAAATTTACACACCACCCTTTCCTCTCTTATTCCCAATTTTCATCCCATTCAAAAGAACAATAAAAAATTTTTTCATCTTGATGATTTACCCTTCCAAACCAAGAAACTACCACACCATTTAATTCAAGAATCTTTTTGAACAATATAAAGAGGAAAATTGGAAAAATAAAATCATTTTAGCAACTGATTAAATTGAATTGAATAAAGAGGTCGAGTACCTGAACGCGAAGCGTTCATCTACTCAATGGTATGTGATGGCAGTAGGAAAGAACAGTCATGATGAATAGATAATATTAATCGTATGAATTGAGAGAAAAAAAAAAAAATGTAAAACATCGGTGATGAAAACGTAACATGAAATTTATGATCAGCAAAGAGCGCAGAACAATGGAGCAAAAAGTAGAAAAATATAAATCAAACATCATATAAAAAAGTAAAATCATCTGCAATGACCGAAGAACTGAAAAAGAGATAGTAAGAATAAAAAAAAAAAAATAAAAAAAATAAATAAAAAATTTGGAGTGGAGTGAAACAAATTATAACGATCAAAAGGCTCATTAAGAAGCCAAGGTCAAAGGGGAGAAAGTACGTTGGAGAAGAACGAACTGTTACTGTCAATTTGTTTAGGTAATAAAACTTACAAAGCAGGAAAGAATATGTGTTGAAGTAAAATATCTAAAAATCGATGGGGGGGGAAGAACGTGGGAGGGGGAAACCATTGGAATAAAAATGGGAGATACATGCGAATTAATATTGAAAGAAAGATTGGAAGTTATGCATCCAAAACTCCAACCAAACACTCAATTTCTTGCATTAATTTTTTCCCTCAGGAAAATTCATCTGGGACGATCTCAAATTACAATAGTACTTTTACAGATGAAACTCTCGCACTGATTTTATCAATTTCTACATATGTACTCGAATCATATAATTATATTATTTTATCAGATAGTCTTTCTGCCTTTCGAGTTCTCCAAAATTGTAAATTTAAATCCACAGGAGTTATCAAACTTCTTGGAAATCATATCAAACAAAACTCAACTCAGGCTCAATAGATTTGGATTAACATCTTCTCCACTATGCTCAAGATGCAAAAAACCTGAAACTGAGGAACATATTTTATTCCAATGCATTAAATATGAAGTACAAAGAGAAAAGTTAAAACAGGCTTTTGGATATAAGTCCTATCCTATTCCTGGTTATTTGATATGAGTGTTGAATTTTATTATAAAACTATATCACTAATTAATTTTCTACGAAAAATTACGTAGTTTTGTGTGTGTGTGTACTAACTTTTTTGTATTATTTAGTGACAGAAGTTCTGCACGACACCACATTTCGGTGCTTCTTCATTACTACTTTTGGAGTCAGTTAAAGTCCGCTGATTATCTGAAAATCTGTTTTTTATTTGTATTATCTTTTTTTTTTTTTCCACTCTAGAGTAACTAGATAAATTGAGATAAAGCAGCTAACGCGAGCATAAATCTCAAAGACACTGTACACTTTAAATCTATTAGAAATAATTGAATGATACAAAAAATAGAAGATCAAACTTTTCATTTTCCCAAACTAAATGATTGGTACTTACGTATTAACGGTACCTTGGCGACAGACTTGGCGGTTTTTAAGTGTTGCCAATCTTTATTATTTTTAATAAAAATATTTTGAATGCGTTTTGATTTTAAATGAAGTGTTTCATATATATTTTATTATTTGGACCAAAATTTTAAGTGTAGATTGGCGCCAAATCTGTAGCTGCGTTGGCGCGTGTGCTCTTTATTGGCGCAACTGTCGCCAAGGTACCGTTAATACATAAGTACCAAATGATTTTTCACAAGTTTATTCGGCAAGTCTTCAATCTTTAAAAAATATTTATGAAGAGAAAATGTCAATTGCAAAACTTACAACTAAATTATCACAAAAAAATTCTTTATCCAACAGTTCTTTATCCATTTCTTTGAGAAACAAAATGTTTTATTTGCTTTAAATCTATTTAATGAAACAAACGTAACTGCTTTAAGGAATGAACAAGATGAAAAAAGTTGCAATATGTCAGCATTTGTTGATTTTATCAAACACTCCAGCATGAACAGAAACCATAAAATTCTTTTGTATACAGGTATATAAAAATTGTTCATTTTATTTATTTTACCCCGTAATTTTTGTGGAATAGTCGAGTAAACCTTGACACTCCTTTTATAATGGTCTATTTTATGTATATTTGTTTCTATGCTGTAGATCTTTTCAATGCATAATATGTTAATTTTTTATTTTTATAGTAAAATAACCATCCTTTTGTAATGAACAAATGTCAGCAATTGTTAGTCTCAAGCACAGTTAAAAAATAGTGAATCTCGATTGTTAAAAAATAAGTTAAACAAAACAAATTATTA
>BPLQ01006087.1:0-31305 GCA_021605075.1 Caerostris darwini | reverse complement strand
AATTTATCATTATTCCCCACTCAATATAAACTCATGAAATTAGCACGAAGAATATCTCAGGTGTAGCGACGAGCCTTGTGGCCACTGTTTTCAGAAGCGAGGAGATTCAACCATAAATTTGATAGCATGTGTCAGTATGTGTGGTCAAGAATTTCGATCTTTTTCCCATCCAAATGTAAATTATAGTTTTTATTCATGAGGAAAGCTTTCTGTGAAAGATCTTTTATAAATTAATGATTTTTATTATGACATTTATTTGTTACATTATCCTATAATATATTTTATAATTTATTTAATATATCATTAATCACATTATCATATAATATATTATATTATTTAATATAGCATTATCATAACATAATAATTAATATGTATTATGACGTGTATTAATGTAAATAAAATATTATTTGTAAAATTCTTTTTATTTTATTTTATTCTTTATTTTATTGTAAAAATATTTTACAATAAAATAAAGTTTACTCGAAAATGTTTTTAAATTTTTAATAAAAATTATTTTAATCATACTGTTATTCTAATGTTTTGGTTTATTAATCTCCATTAATCGTGTTTATTATATTTGGAAATTACGGATTTAAAAGTCATTTCTTTTTTACTTAAATTCTTTATTTTTATTTAATAATTGAATTTTCGTTACAAAATTGATTACATTTTTTCCCTCTTGACACATTTAATGTTAATTTGGATAATTTTCTCTTTCTTCGAAAATAAATCATTTAAAACTAAACAAACTTTAAATAAATATTAATAAATAAATAAATAATAAAGAAATATAAAATTATTTTCTTAAATTAATAAAAGTTATGGAGAGTTATGAACCAGGTATAATTTCCTTCAAGCTATCTACTAATCAGTTATAAATGACTTGATTTTTTTCAACTTATATTAACTGGTTTCGTTTATTTAATCATATATACTTTAATACAAAAACACACAAAAAAAGAATAATGTAATAATGATAATTTTTTAATAATTTAAAAATTATATAATTATATCTCTATAATTATATTTTTAAAAATTATGTATAAAAATTACAAATGTTATTTATAATAAGTTTAGTGATTACACTATAGATCAGGAGTAAAATAAATGTTTCAATTTTTTTAATTTTAAAGATTTAGATTTATTATTATTATTTTTATTAACAATATTTTTGTGGAAAAGATTTAATTTTTTCTTTAGTGTAATTATTATCATCATGTGTGAAGACTATTCATTTTTGTACTCTTTTACCGCTTAGAGGTGAAATTCAACAGAAACAATCATATTCATTTCTAATACAATTATTCAAAACAAAATCTTCTAATCAAATAAATGAATTTATTTCGCAAAACATTAAACAAAGACTTACCTGCACTGCTTCCAAATTATGCGATAACTAACTTCAGGATTTTTTAGAATTTCGTTGTCAAAGGTGGGAAAGTGTTTTCTTTCTTTTTTTTATATTAATTCAAATAAAAGTTACACTTGTGGAATTCAAGGAACAGTTGAAGAAAAAAAAAGTTGTAGGCAAAGATACAGACACAAGAATAATATATACATATACAAAAATGTTCATAATTTTAAAAACATTCATTAGAAAAGAAAGATTTCATTCTTTAAAAAAGAAAAAAAAATGTGATGATTTTAACCTTAAGGAAAGCCATTGATTTCTTAAAAAACGGTTTTTAAGGTAGATATTCTGCTTTTATAGTAAGAGCGATAAAAAAAATGGACTTTGATTAAATTTCAGTATTTTTGCAAAAATATTCTAAATTAATAGTTTATATCAGGTGTCTCCAATTTTTTAAGCGTAAGGGTCATATTGACTCCTAAATTAATCTCAAGGGCCACGATCTAACTAATGAGAAATTGGCTCGCGCTGTGGCCTTTGGTACCACAGGCTTCAGGTTCCAATTCTGGCTGTGGCATGGATGATTGTGAGTGGTTCGGAATCCAAGTAAAACTGCAGGTCCAGGTCTAATTAGCCCAAAATGTGCAAAAAATAACGAATAATGCTCTACGATCCTATTAGGCCGAGACCTACAGTTTAAAGTGGATTCCGAACCACTACAAATATCCATGGCACCGCTGAAACTCGAATCAGAAACTGCAGGTCCTTGTCTAATTAGCCCAAAATGTGCAAAAAATAACCGTAGAGCGACAAACCAAACCTATATTTCCAGCCTAACAAAAAGACCTTCTGTTTAATAGATTTATTGTATCCATTTCCAACACATGCAGGAAAGACATGGGTTCAGCATGACTTGCCGGGTTTCGAACCAAGCTCTGTTAGTTAAAAAACCTTCAAATCTATCAGGAGGTTGTAAAAACTCCAGATTCATACCTGATTGTGCTCAATTATCAAAAAATGCTAATTACACTTTTTACTAACCGCAAATTGCCTTGAACAATTTTCCTTCAATTCCAGGATAAGGCTGGTACTGCTGTATATCTGTTTTTCTATGTCTCTGGCCTTTGTTCTGCCTCTGGCCTGGTTGTTTATTAGTGGTTCGGAATCCACGTTAAACCCGGTCTAATGAGCCCAAAGTGTGCACAAAATGACCGTAGAGCGACAAACCAATCAAGAATTAGAAAATTAAGAATAGAAAAAAAAAATGATTTCATGTAACTGACGAGTATTCGAAGTCGCTGCTATTAATTTCCACTTGTAAACTTGATCCACAGCTGCAACTAATTGTCAGTGGAATATTACATCAACATAAATCTCATTAATCATAATTATAATGTTTAATTTCATTATGTGAATTATGTATGCGCATCACTTATAAGTTTTCAAATCCCATATCATTAATTACAGTCCAAATATTCATTGACAGTCATGAATTTTCTTAATGAGTTGTTGCATAAAAATGTCTGATTATTATTTTGTATAATTACAATAACATTTTTACAACGCATCCAAAATAAACTGTAGCAGGTAAGAATGGTGATGTCTACGGGACGTACTTTGGATAGCCCTGGTTTATATGATTATAAATAATATAGTTTATAATATAAAAGTGATATGATGTCTGTCATATAAGTGTTGTATAGCTCTCAAAGTGATGTGCAAGTGTTTTTATCCTAGCTGTATAACGAAATACAGCCTATGCCTTGCTGATAGATTTTTAAAAGCCTTTCTCATAAGCATCACCACGTAAAAGCTTAATTAGCTGCCGTGATACTCCGCTTAACCAAGGACAATGTGAATTATTTCGCGTTAATGTTATTTAATGATAAATCACCATCCAAACTATATAAAGTTAAGACACGTTACTTTAGCGTTTGGCGTAATGGAACTTCCACCATCTATCGAAAAAGAAACAGAAGTACCAAAATTCAATATGCGGTTAGGAATGTATAAACATTAACTCATTCGACAGAGCTAATAACGACAGGTTTGTTTGCCGCTCTACGGTTATTTTGTGCTCACTTTAGACTAATTAGACCGGGACCTACAGTTTAACGTGGATTCGAACCACTCATCGATCCTTACCACCAGCAGGATTGGAACCTGAAGCCTGTGATACCAATGGGTAAAATAACGTCAGGGCATGTTTACCTTGTTACAATGGAGAACTTTACTTTGACATAGATTTTCCTCTAACAAGACAGTTCTCCACTTCGCTTTAATGAAAATGCTACTTAATTTTTGAATAGAACATTTTTAGAATGTTCAATAGTAAATTAACGGCCCACTACTCAGACATCCAAATATAATGAATACCCTTGGACCCTTCACCTCGGTAAAATGACTGTGTTACAACAAACAAAAAAATTTCACAATCTTCGAGATTTCAAAAAATATATGTAATAGTTAAATTATTTATACATGAAATGCTATTAGATACAGAGCATTTAAGCCCTTACAGAGCCTCTTATGCTACTCCAATTCAATTTATTAAAGAAACTTGAGGATTTTCCCTCTTTAATGTAACAGAATCTTGACAGAGATGATATGATTCTTTCAATCAAACTGTTATTTTTGTATATCTTCAGTCGTGACACCCTGCACATCTTAAGAAACATTCCATAAATAGTAATATTAGCAATTTTGGAATAAAGTGATTTGGGAAGAAAAATGATTTTTATCTTGTTAAAAAATGAAATAGTAGAATTTTTAATTTTATGAATTCTGCTTTCAGTTTCATATTAAAAAAACCCATAAATTTGAGATAAATATAAAGTAAAAATGATAAAGCGTACAAATGTATTCCCAGTTAGAAACAAATAAATTTAATTACTATTTTATATTATTAAAAAATATATAATTCTGATTTTAATTTTGGATACTTTCAACTTCTTCAATGACTTGTAAATGTAAAATTGATTATTCCCTAATTATGAGATTTCAGAAAGTATATATCATTACAAACAGATTTTGTTATTTGTTTGACTATATGACTTATATATGAATTCTAGCAACATTTTACAAAAAAAGGAGAAAATTTATTGATCACATTTAATCATTTCTGATTTTATCAAGAAATAAATTGTAGATTGCACTTTCTCTAAAATTTTACACCATATGCATATTAAAGTACTGTAACTAAGAATACAAGACTTTCTTTCGTAATTCAAACACTATGGAACAAAATGCATTTTCTTATATTGTTTGTTTTCAAATATTACCAAATTTTGTTATTTCAAAGGCAGTTCTGTATGAAATAACTTGAGATTTTTATTAAAGAAGTTTTATCTATTACATTAAAATATCTATTATATCGAAATAGCAGTTAATTGTTCATTTTGAAATTATACTGGCAAATTAGTTACTACGATAACGCAAAGTGTAAGGACATTTCCTTATATCTTTTAATTTCATATTATACCCTGCAAGTCACCCAAATAAATTTAAATATTAAATTGAAAAACAACTGAAAGCAAATTTAGTGAGAATGAAATATACATGGATTAAATTATTCTATTAAGGTAAAAAAAGTTATTTTAATTAAAAAATCATTTATATAAAAAATGAAAGACAATAAAAGCAAAAAATGCTCGAAATCATATGTCCTACAGTTGTAGAAAAAATTTTTCATTAAAACAATTTTTGTACTTGAAAAAAAATTGTTTCGGAAGAGAACACTTCAATACAGTGCTACTTAGACTCGACTCACTAACTTAATTAATCTCGAAATTAAATGAGATGAAACAGAATTTCTACTGAAAACTACTCCTTGTGAATAACTGCATGATGTCTACTGATGAATGTTGTTTGAGGAAACGAAGATTAATCTGAGATAGATAAGGACATTTAATTTTTTTATGTTTATTTTAACAAAACGTAGGATTAAATGAACAATTTAATCCCCGCGCATGTAATTTTGTTAAAATGTAAGTTTGTTAGTATAAACATATATTATTTGTTAAAAAAATCTAAATAAAAATTGTAGTAAAATATTTTATAGTAAGTAACTCTTTAGATGAATAATGTAATTGCATAATCGGAAAAATAATTATACTTATTTTTAACCAATTTACCTTCAAAATTCTTATATTTATTATAAAATACAGATCAATCATAAAATAGAGTCTACAGTGAATTAAATAAAATTATAAATTAAAAAAATATGAAAAATATGTATATTAATTGAAATAAAGATAAATTAAAGATTAATTGAAATAAAGATTAAATTATTACCAAGTCATTATTTATCAGTTATTACCAAGTTTAAGGAGTCAATTCAAGCTGGCCAGGCCTATCTTATATTAAACATTGCTTATTTGCAATATTTTTATGAAAATCCATTTATAATCCCAACACCTGAATGGGAAGAGCTATTTTAATATTCTGAATTATTTGGATTTCTTTTCTGCTGTTAAAAACCTATGTATTGTACAAACATATATTTTATTTAAGGAACACTGAAATAATATTGTGTTAGTTCATGTTTAATGATATTCTAGTTAGTTAAAGAATGCAGAATAAATGTTATAACAGTAAAAAAAAAAAACTAATAAGTGCTATTGTTATGAATACAAAACAAGAAATATTTGTTTACATTTTAGTTAGTTTAAAAGTAGAAAATCAAAAATATTTTTCAAGAAAAAAACGAGATAAAACTCTCCTTTCAAACGGCACGCTTGTTATTAATAATTTCTGGTTAAAAAAAATGCAAAGAAAATTTCTTAAGAACAATTTTATTGGGTAATTTATTTACTTGATAAAATAAAACAATTATATCTTACATTTGTCATGTATTTTTAATTTTTTTCCCGTATAGCCTAAAGGCTTTATATGAAATATAGGAAAATATTCACACAAATGTATTTTAATATTTTTGAGCATTTTTAAAGAAATCCTTTTGTAATAATTTGAGTTTCTTGTTTACTCTTTGGAGTCTTATTACGATTTATTATTAGAGTATCTGTACCTCGTCTCGTTTTGGAATGAAGTGGAATTATTGGGAATATATAAAAAAAATATATGAATGAAATGTTATAGCAGTCTAAAAATAATTTTCAAAATTATACGGTTAATTATTTGCAAACCATGCACTAACAATTGCATTCCTTTGATAATAATTTGATATAATGAAATTTATTGTTTTTTAGTTTAGGTCAAAATTGAAAAAAATAATCAAACGAAAGATTGAAAACACCCTTTTATATAACATAATGGATATGTTTCTAGGCAAAAAAAAAAGTATATGCTAGAAACATAAGCAATATGTTTTTCAATAAGTAAAATTTACATTAAATTTAATTTTACATTTATATTATTTTAATGAATAAACTTTAATTAATTTACATTTATAATAAATTTAAATGTTAATGTTTAAAATGCTTCGAATAAGTAATGTTTCTCCTATTGTTAAAAATAATTAAAAAATTATCTAATTTTGTACCACTAAGATAATTAATGGACCCGAATGACCGAGTGACTAGCGTTTTGGTGATCGGTATCACAGATTTCGGGTTTGCGTCCCGGCGGTGCCATGGATATTTGTAGTGGTTCGGGGTACCCTTTAAACAATAGGTCCCGACCTAATATGACTGTAGAGCTTTGGGCGTAGGGCTGACAACTCTACCTAAAAAGAAAACATCTCCTGTCTCGAAATCTGCTAACAGGTGACCTTGGTGCATCATGGGGCTGTTGAACCAATCATAATGATGATTGATGAAGATCAATAATAAGCGGAAAATAAAAATAATAAATTCTAAAAGGAAATTTTAACGTAAATATAATTTATTAATGTTTATTTTATTACCAATTTAATGTTTTATAAAACATTTGTAACTCATGAATATTTTATTTTATCGTTAATTTTATAGTTTCGAAAATTTATTTTGATAAAGTTTAAGCAAGAACATGCATATATACTACTGTGTCCAAAAAAGTAGCATCTAACAAAACCAAGCGTAATTGAAACACTAATGAATATTTTGACGTTAAATTTCGCACAGATGCCAAGGACAGTGCCAACAACCTAAAAAAAAAAAAAAATTGAAATACCATATGCCCGGGAAATTTAAATTGAAAATGGTTCTTACATTTTGGAGACAGTAGTATATATCTATATACATAAGCGTGTGTGTGTGTGTGCTTATTTGTATCTTGTTTTACTTATGAAAATTTTAATTGATATTGTTAATGCATGTAAAGCAAACTCATGATTTACCTATATGATGCATTTCACACAAAAAAAAAAATAATAAATAAATAAAAAAATAAAGATTCTAAAGAAAAGATCCCTCGGTATTTTTTATATATTTCGTTTTAACTATAAATAAAAAAAAATGAAATAAATTTTCCTTGTGAATTTCATGTCTTTCTCATTAAAATACGAAAAAGAATATTTTTTTATTCCATTTCATGCTTGAACAGCTAGCTTATCTATTTCAATGACACTGCAGGGTTAAATAAAATAAGTGAGAATAAGGAAAAAAAAACAAAAAAAAAAAAAAAAACTCAGAAGATTTTCTTGAAAAAGGGATTTTTTATACTTGGTCTTGGAGGTTTTGGGTGAACAATGGAAATTGAGTTATAAAAGAAAAAGAAAAGTATTTCTCATTTGGGCGTACAAAAACAAGGAAGGAAGGATGGAACAAGGAAGTTATAAGGAAATACATCTTCTTTTAAATTTCAACTATTATATGAGTTTTTTACATTAATTGAAATGATTTTTCTTGTCTAAAATATTCCTCATTACCTAGTACTAAATTCTTTCCTTTTACTATAATAAAATAGGACAAGCAATCATTTTTGTACAAAAATGTTTTGCTATGTTTTATTTTATAACGATTTCTCTGTTGTCGTTTTTGTTCAAATGCAGCTGGCAATACAGAAACAGTTAATCTTTATGCCACAAGCAAGGGCTGCACCGCTGTTACTCATTGAGCAGTACCCAGGGGGCGCGTGAAGCTTAAAGATAGGCTACGGATGCGAGTAATGCTCTACGATCCTATTAGACGGAGACCTACAGTTTAAAGTGGGTTCCGAACCACTACAAATATCCATTTCACCGCTGGAACTCGAATCCGAAACCTGTGGAACCGAACGCCAGAGCTCTAGCTACTCGGTCACCAGGCCCAGAGTTTTTCTTTACTTTGGTAAATTAAAATAAACAGCATAAACGGAAAGGATGGAGACAGAGAAAACATGTTCACAACAATAACATAAAATTCCATCATTTATGATAATAGAGCATCTCATATAAAACTTTACTAGCTGAATTAGAAATTGATGATACATTAATACCGAAAAATTATTGTATAAAATACTTTTATATCATTATCTAATACATTCAAATTATATATAATTATCTAAAACATTCAACATATGCAACAAATAGTCCTTTGGTTAATCTTATAAATTGCTATATATTATTTGATATCATACAAAATCAATGCCATTTTTAAATAATAAAAGCATTTAAAAATTTTATTATAAACTAAAAAATCTATCAATGAGAAAAAAAAAAAATTCGGATTTGTTATATTTTGATTTAAAAAATAGACATTTTTTAAATTTAAATAGACATTTTTAAATTAAAATATAACAAATTATTTTAAAAAAGGCATTTTTAAAATTAAAATATAAAAAAAAATTTCAAAATAGGCATTTCTATCGATTTTTTATTACACAAAAAGGTCTCAAAAGATAAACTACACAAAAATTATATATCTTCCAGAGTACACAGTTTGTTTACTGCAAAAAAGTGTATGCAAATAAAATGATATTTAAAAATACATCATCAATGATAGAATATTCCAAACGAACAAAGATTCGAACAAGAAAAGTCACAAAGATTCAAAACTTGTCATTTAATTTCAAGATGATTTTTAAATCAAACATTCATATCATTCATTTTAAATTTTACGAATTATTTATTGAAGAAAACATTGAAAGACTTAAAAAAAGGATATTAAATACATTTATGAATTAAAAAAAAATTAGTCTCTTAAAATACAATGGCGTCTTTTTACGTTCGTAGCACCTTTGCAGACAATATTTGAAAAAAAAAGTTTCAAATCGAACTTAAAAATAAAAGTTTTTAACTAATGGTAAAATAAATGAAATATTTTTAATTTAAAAATAAACCGAAAAGGTTTTTATATAATTTGAAAAAAAAAATATAATAATGATTTTTTAATTTATTTCGCTACTAATCAAATAAAAAAAAATTAATTAATTGAAAATTCAACTTTAAATTGATACAAGATGTTATAGAAAACAAAAATATACAAATATCTTGCTTTATATTTATAAAGAAAGATTTAATGACAATTTGATGTTATAAATTATTGTTAAAATAATTGTTTATATTATGAAATTTTTTTTTCTTAAATGTTTTTCAAATATATAAAATTGAAAAATATTTGAAGTAATTGCCCTCATTCAAAATTAATTTCACTACATTCTTTGGTACTTTTTTAATACGTTCAAATCGAAAATACATGTATTCTAATTTTTATGACTTAGTAAATGATTTTTACGCAAGATTCATTGACTTTAAAGAAATTTACGCAAAATTGATTGACTCTTGCATATTTAAAATCAGACAAAACAATCACCAGCACAAAAGTGAAATCAGTTCAAATTCAGTAAAAACTATGATAGTGTGTTGATATAAGAGCGCTGTTATAGATAATTTTTGAGTTTACATTGAATTGTTTGGCTAAAAGTGTTTTTAAATAAACATGATTTTAAAACTCTATTCAAAATTAGTTTAAAAGCATATACACTACAAATTATTTGCACTATGTAACTTAGAATTATATGACTTTTTTTTTGTTTTGCTTTTATCCCCATCTCACCAATGTTACATCACTAAGTACACCTCACCCTAAAGCTTTGTATCCCTCTACCTGTTAGAAAGGTAAGGGTGAAACATCAGTGGGAGTCATGTATACTAAGAACAGACCCCTGAAAGGGGAAAAGGAAAAACAGTGTCTTCCGGGAGGACATTTAGGGATAACTTCCCTGCATTTGCGAATCATATGGGAGAAACTCCAGAAAACTCCCACCAGGCAGCTAGTACTATTATTTTCACATTTGCCATCGATTCTCCTTGTTTCTGAAAACAGTGACTGCAAACATGGGGCCAGCGGATTTGCAGCTCAGCCCTGCCCCCCGCTAGCTGCGCAAGTTGCCACTGGGTAATGAGTTGGGAATGAGTTACTTGACTGCCATCATTGACAGAAAATAAGAAAACATTGTGGCAAGCTATATATTAATAGATAAAAAATAATCCCTTGACTTTAAAACAACGTGGCCTTTTTGCTTTGTAGGACTAAAGTCGTTGGATCTTTTCTCCTTAAATTAAAATATAATTCACTCTCTAAACCAACATTGTTTCCTTACTTTCAAAAAAGTTGTTGGGCAATATTCTCAAAAGAAAACATCTCATTCTTGGTCGGCTTAGATATTTTCCTTATTGCCACAAAGGAAATTTGGCGTCCATTGCCAGGAATCAATACTTCAAATGTCAGTGAAACCTCTTTGATGCTCTGATAACATATTGAATGGGGAAAGAAAAAAAGTTGCTTTACTCAATTTTTTTGTCTTTTTATTTAGTCTACGAAAATAGACCCCCACCCTGACTATCAAAAGGAGGGACAGAAATAAATAAAACATATAAAATGAGAAAAGGATGAAGTGTAGTTTGTCACTAAAGCATTTAATATGTATGCGGGATTTTTTTTCTATTTTGCAGGCTTAAGGAGCAGCAATTTTTTTCTCTCTCTCTCAAAAGATCTCTCAGCAATTTTGTCCTACACCTCCTCAAAATTTATTTTGAAACACTAATATAAATGTAAAATTAATTATATATAAAAGTTTACACTCGGTTTGAGTAATAAAAATTTATTTAACTGTTGTTTTAATCTTCACGATTAACTTGAAAGAGATCCTTTAATATGCTGATGATTATTTTGATCTAGTTACAAAAGCTCCTTTAAGCTTCCTCCTTTTATCTATTTACAAAAGCTCCATATTCCTTATATATATATATATATATATATACATATAATATATATGTTTCAATATAAATTTCAGTTACTTTCTACTCTTTAGAATATTGAATATTTAGTCCTAAAAGTAATTTTTTGCAATTGTGCAATTGCTTATAAAATTAAAAAAATTGAACTTTTAATTAATAGAAAATAATAAGTGGTTGAAGAAGCGGAAGGCACTAATCTAATAATACATTTAATGGATCTTTTAAAAAATATGAAACTTCAATAAAAGTATAGCTTGCTTAAAAACCTAAAAATTAAGGAAAAATTATTGTAGAAATTTTAAAATGCATTAAAAAATTCAAATTTAAATTAAGTTTGGAAACTAAATGTCTTTTATTATTATTTTTTGTTAAATAAATATAACATTCTTTGATAATAAATGGACTAATAAGTACGATAGCATGAGTACAGTTTAAATGAATTTTAGCATTTATAACTTAGCTGTTTATAATATTTTCACAAAATTAATGTTTAACAGGAACCAAAACATGGAAAAATTATTTCCTTCTTTTATTCAATTTATAACCTTTAAAATATTTTTCTGGGAATTACAATAAATGTAATTTAAAGTTAAATATTAATTTTTATTTATTACTAACCATTATTATACAAATCATAGCTAAAAATGACATGATTTTTACTTAAGTGTTATTCGTAGACTTCTAAACTTAATTGAATAAAAAAATAAAATTGACAGCATTTGCTAAACCAATATGAGCAATAATAAAATTAACTAATTTGAACTAATTTTTTAAACTAATTTTACAAGGTTTCTGGTGAATTGCTTTTCTCTGTTAAAAAGGACATAATTTAATTAATTTTTTGCTATGATACATCATTTGAATAATGTACTTGTTTTGTTATTGTTTCTTATTCCTTGGTCTACAGCAACATCTAGACCAAGCCGATGAACCCGCGTGTATTAAATCGGCGAGCCATGATAAAGGGTAAAAAATGCAGCTTCGTTTTGTCCTTGACTTTGCTTCATAAAGATATCAAAAGGACATCAAAGGGAGAAGACCCGATTATACCCCCAGGCACTGGGTACTCATTGTAGTAGACTTTTATGACATGCATGAGCTGCAGTGGGGCTATTCTAACACGAACTTACACGGGGGTGTACCTCGTTAATCTAAACAAAATTCCCGACTGAAAATTTTTCTAAATATCGATCTGAGGTAATTCCACTTCATCTTTTCTTCAGGAGTTTTGCTCTAGATTCAGTAATTTTTTACACAAGGCTTTCTATAAAATTCTTTAAATTTAGAATAAATTAATAACTTTTTTCATATTATTTTATATACCCAAATAGATATGTAAGCGCTTTTAAAAAGTTAATTATTATTTATCCCTGAAAATATTTTTTAATCATACACTATTTTAGAACAATATTCATCTGAACAATGATTTTTAAATTTATGTTGATTGTCCTAAATTTGCTACCGATATCTTATTTCATAAATCATAAGTAAAACTTCCATTCAGAATATATTTATATCGTTTCCCTGGTATACTATTTTATTTTGATGTTAAAATTACCCTAAAGCAACTGTATAACAATTAAATCGAATTAATAAATTATTTAACAATTCCATTAATATTACATACAAATATTATCTCATTAGTATAAAAATAAAATATAAAAAAAATTATCGTATAGCAGAGACATTACTAGACATTAATTTTTATTGATATAATATTTTTAATATGAAATTTTATGAACAAAAAAAAATTCACTTAAAGATCTCATACACATAAAGCATCTAAGAAAAAAAAAATTTAATTATTTCAGCTAGAAAAACACTAGTATTCACTTACTGTAAACTGTATATTGATGAATAAAAAATAACAAATCTTTAAGGAAATTGAAAGCTTAAAAAGATTTAAGATTGTAATTCCAAATTCTTTCTAAGAATAGCATCAAAAAGTCATCTTTACATGAGAACCCTCTCTAATATATTCAATTCCGAAGAAAATGAACAAAGTAATTCCCTAGATCTCAATAATTAAACATAGATACTTGAGTGCATCTACAAAGTACCACGCTGCTGTACTTTCAAATACTCTGCTTCGAGCGACATATCAAAAAATAAATGTCGCGTAAACACTCGACTCCCCAACCAACCCTTACGGAACGCGGGTCTCCTATGGATTGAACACGAGAAAAAAATTGAGAAAGTTAAAGACCCATGCAGCCAAAGAAATTCAGTGAATATTTATTCAGTGTAA
The DNA here is from genome assembly GCA_021605075.1 of Caerostris darwini. Lineage (NCBI taxonomy): Eukaryota > Metazoa > Arthropoda > Arachnida > Araneae > Araneidae > Caerostris > Caerostris darwini. The sequence goes on along the minus strand of BPLQ01006087.1, from coordinate 17,610 downwards.
TAGCTTTTATAGCAGTCTGAGTGAAAACTCACCGTGTCAACAAAACTTCTTGTGGCTTCTTTAGAATCTTTCCCCTGACGACCCAACCCGAGAAAATCAACATCGGAGTCGGAATTACATGTATACTGCTGTGTCCAAAAAGTAAGATTTTAAGTAAAGACATTTTTTTTTCTTTTTTAGGTTGATGGCACTGGTCTCGCGCATCTGTGTGAAATCTGACGTTAAAATGTTCATTAGTGTTGGAGTTAAGCTTGGCCTTGTGAGACGCTAAAACTGATTCCGGCGGTTTTTGAAATGCCTGAATTAATTGAGCAAAGAACTTGCATTCAATTTTGCTTGCGGAAACGTATAGAATGTTGCAAAAGGCCTTCGGTGAGCATTCCTATATTGGAAAGAAATGCTTACAAGTGGTATAAACAGTTCAAAGAAGGCAGAGAACGCTTCGAAGACGAAGAGTCCTCTGGTCAACCCTCCACCTCAACCGACGAAGCTCGCATCCAAAAAATGCTTGCTTGCAAAACAAGCTTGTTGGTGCTTGCAAACCATCGATTTACAATGGATACATTGCTGATAATGTCGGAATTTCAAAAGGTTCAGTCAATTCCATTTTGGGCCACAAACGCGTCAAATCTCGATGGGTACCGAACACACTAAAGGCGCCATCTCACACTGCATTGATTCTTCGTGACTGTTTCGAAAAAAATGAAACATGTATCGTTCCACAACCACTATATTTATACCGTGCGTTTTCAGGCCATTCCCTAAACTCAAAAGACCTGTCCGGAGACATCGTTTGGAATCGATTGAAGAGATTCAACTTTAATCTTCGGACGCTTTGAAGGCAATCCCTGCCGATGACTTTTTAGCATGTATTGAGGATTGGAAAAAACGTTGGCATAAGTGCATTGTGTCCGGAGGAGATTACTTTGAAGGTGATGAAATAAATTTGGATGAATAAATAAAGAGTTTTGAAAAAAAAATAATTGATCTTACTTTTTGGGCACAGTAGTACTTATTCCCAATACTCTTTGGGTCGGGAAGGGATAAAGTAACAAGATATTCAGGGAAAGGAGAAAGATTTAGGTAGCAGGAGAAAATGCTATTGAAGAAAGTTTGGTCTTTTATTTTAGCCACACAAATTTCAGTTTCGCGTGATTTGCTTCTTTTTTTTCTGCTTGGGGCAAAAATGCTTCCTTGTTAAGATATCTGCAGTATTAATATCAAAATAATTTGCATCACATTTGGAACACTTGGAATTTTTTTGCAAATTATTTTAAGAATATAATATGTGAATATCAATATTAAAGCTACGATTTCAATAAAAAAATAATAATTCACGTCAAAGGCAGTTAGACATTAAGCTTTATAGAACTATTGTTTATTTTATTTTATAACCATACGTAAGGTACGTACATACATATATTATCTTTTAGTGTTCTATTCCCGGCGGTACCATGGATGTTTGTAGTGGTTCGGAATCCACTTTAAACCGTAGGTCCAACTCTGTTTAGCCCTCGTGTGCACACTATGACCATAGACAGACAAACAAAACAAAACCTTTCTTATTATAAAAATAAGAAAAAAAATTATGTTATGCAATATAAAACTAAAGAAATCACTTTATTGGTATAATATTTTATTATGAAATTTCATGAACAAAAGAATTCATTAAAATATCATTTTACTTATAAAGCATCCTAGGAAAAAAAATCGATTTATACATTTCAGATAGAAAAACACTAGTAACAACTTAAAGTAAAATGTCTATTGATGAATAAAAAATAATAAAAACCCAACAAATTTGAAAGCCTAAAAGGATTTACGGATGTAATTCCAAATTCTTTCTAAGAGTAGCATAACCTCCGAAAAATAAAAGTTATATTTACCTAAGGACCTCCTCTAATATATTCAATTTCCAAGAAAAGGAACAAAGTAATTTAGAACTCAATCGTTAAGCGTACTTTGTAGATACTGGAGTGCATCTACAAAGTACTAAGCTGCTGGACTTTCAAATATTCTGCTTCGAGCGACGTATCACAAAATAAATGGCGCGGATACACACGACACCCCCCCCACCTCTCTACGGAACGCGAGTCTTCTATCGATTGTACGCGAGAAAAAAATGGAGACACGTTAAAGAAATCATTCCATGGAGCCAAAAGAAATTCGATTACCCAGATTTTTGTAGCAGTCCGAGTGAAAACTCACCGTGTCAACAAAACTTCTTGTGGCCTCTTTCTTTATCCCGTAAAAAGAAAAATCTCCTGTCTAGGAATCTGCCAGCAGACAGACTGCCTTGGTCCCCCATGGGGCTGTTGCGCTAGATGAGGATGATCAATATTACATTCTACAATTTTTAATAAAAAATAATAATTCGTGTCTTAGGCTTTATAGAATTTTTATTTATTTTATTTTCTAACCATATGTTGTTTCTTATCCCACTTGATAGACATCTAGAACAAGCCCACGAACCGGTATGGACTCATGGTTGGAGGGAGAATGGGCAGCTTCCGTTATAATGGAGAACCCATATGTAGAAGTCTGACTCGGCTTCGTGACGATCTACAGTCATATGAGACTGGGATCTACGGCTTAAAGTGGATTCCGAACCACTGCAGACATCCATGGCACCGCCGGCCCACGAACCCGAAACCTGTGGCATCGAGGGTAGACATTCGGCCATTTCAGCCCCTAGCCATATGCAAGAAGTATCATTATTTAAAGCAAATAAAAATAGTACTGATATTATAACGAACGAAGTATTATCAATGTTTAACATTCATTAAAGATTATGAGTATTAAAAAAAGACTGACTCAGGAAAAATAAAAGACTCGAACCTGTATCTTAGATAGAACTTAATAAAAATTACATATCATATAAATTAAACAAATGTAAATTAATTCATATGAGAAAGGAAACAGATTTTCAGAATTTTGTGCACTAAAAATATATTTATAGTACCTATATAGTTTTAGATTTATGCAAATCTCTATTGGGAAATGATTATATTTTTACTTGTAAGTAAGGTATATAAAGGTACATATATGCTAAAACATAGTACATATATTCAAAAATATATATAACAAATAATTTAGATAGAGTCTCACTTTTTAAAGAGACTTTTTCGGGTCCATGTATGGGGTTATATTAATGCATCTGGTAGACATTGATTAAACGTAAAAAATAAATAATCTTAGTGGAAGAAATCAAATTTTAGATTCTAATATTGACATAAAACCGTTAATACGCTTATTGCCTAGAAGGGATATATCTATATATCACGACAGTGTTGATCTATAATTATCATTATTTACAGATTTAATATTAAATTTCGAAAAATGTAAATATCAGAGAAAATATACTAAACAAATGTTATGCTATACTTTTAATAAAAGAATCAGAAATTCATGAAAATTATAGAAAATAACTTATATATATATATATATATATATATATATATAAAAGTTATTTTCTATAATATTCAATATAATTCCAAAAATTAAGCATAATTGATAATTATGTGAGTAAAGAAGGAGCTGTGATTCAGAATGGTGGAAAACGTGATATGCGAGTGTAAAATGGTTATAAAATAAGAAAGCAAATCAAAAGAACGATAATAATTAATTTTATTATCCAACGTAGCAGTTTGAAAGAAAACTGAGCATAACAAGGGTTCTCACTTTAAAGAAAAAATGAAAGAAAACATTAAATAAAGTACTGATGTTGCAGTTTAATAAGGCGTGTTGTCACCTCTGACAGACAGGCACGCTGCACTATACTTGCTATGAGATGATGAATGAGTTGTTGGCTCAAACGGTTCCAAGCTTCTTGGAGAGCTCTCTTCAGTTCTGTAACGGAGCTTGGTGGGTGCGAAAGGGCTGCAATTTGTCTCCCGAGCATATCCCATACATGCGCGATAGGATTTAAATCAGGGGAGTTCGCAGGCCACGACATGCGCTGGATGTTTTCCGTTTCAAGGAAGTCATCAACCAGCACCAATCGGTGACATGGCGCATTATCATCCATGAATATGAAGTCAGGACCGACAGCACCTCGAAACAAGCGAACATAAGGCTCAAGAACTTCATCTCTGTATCTTTGACCAGTCACAGACACCGTGTCAAAGAAATGGAGGTCTGTACGGCCATCCATCATGATGCCTGCCCATACCATTACTCCCCTTGATGGAAAATGATGTCTTTCCGTTATGTTTCTTCGTTCAAAACGTGTTCCGCGTTCTCTCCATATCGTTACCCGACGAGAATCACTACTCAGACTAAACGAGGAGTCGTCACTGAACATCACATTGGCCCCCTCTCCCACACTCCAATGTTGATGTTTCAAACTCCAGTTCAAACGAGCGCGTTTATGCGCAGACGTGAGGGAAATGCAAACTGCTGGTCTTCTGGTATACAGGCCAGCATGATTGATTGAGTCTCCTGTAAACAGTTTTTCTCGAAATTCGTATTCCTGTGGCGACTGTGAGCGCCGAACCCAGTGCTCTGGCAGTACTGCCCCTCTGACGTCACGCACTTATTACCAGATATCGGTCTTGGCTAGGGGTTGTGACTCTTGGCCGACCTGATACTGGTTGTCGGGTAACATCTCCCGTTCTTTGAAACCTCTGCCACAATCTTGAGATCACAGACTGGTCCACATTCAGAATTCGAGACACTTCGGTTTGTGATCGTCCGGATTCCAGCATTCCAACGACTCTTCCTTTCGCAAACATGTCCAATTGGCGTCTTTGTGCCCTCATTCACCTTGTTTGATGGTTAACAACGTTCCTTCGCACAACAGTTGCACGAAAATTGTCTGAACTGCCTATGCTGCGTGAATAGGTTTCTCTGCGTTCCGACATGCGCAGGTGTTTCGCGCAGGACGTAGTCGACTGAAAAGTTTTGCATAAACCCAATGTTTCTTCTTCACCCAATTAATATCCGCAAGAAATTTGGAATAATTTTACGAATATTTACTCCATGTTTTTCGCATTTTACGATTTAAGCTTAACTTTTGGACACCAGTGTATGTATATATATATATATATATGCATGCATCTTTATTTCTTTTCTTGACTTAAGTGTGATGAATAAAAGTATCTTAGCTATATAGCAAAAAAATAATTTATTATTATAATACCAAATATTTTATTTCTTAAAGAAATATAACAAACACATTTTTAAATGAAGATGGAAATTTCACTAAAAGAAAAGAGAAATCACATTTAAGTTCGATGATTATTTTGTATATAAATAGATTTAAGAAATATGTCAAAATTCATTTTTCAGCTAGGCACAAAAAATAAAAATTACCTTTAATGTTAAAAAAAGCATACCACAATTATTTATGATGCCAAATATTTTAATTCCTAAAGAAATATAACAAACACATTTTTTAATTAAGATGCATACTTCAATAAAAGGAAAGATAACTCACATTTAATTCCGATGAATATTTTCTATTTAAATAGATTTAAATAATATGTCAAAATTCATTTTTCACCTAAGAACAAAAAATTAAATTTACCTTTAATGTTAAAAAAACATACCACAATTATTTATGATGCCAAATATTTTAATTCTCAAAGAAATATACCAAACACATTTTTTAATGAAGTTGGAAACTTCAATAAAAGAAAAGAGAAATCACATTTAAATTCGATGGTTATTTTGTATTTAAATAGATTTAAAAAATTTGTCAAAAATCATTTTTCACCTAAGAACAAAAAAATTAAATTTACCTTTAATGTTAAAAAAAACATACCACAATTATTTATGATGCTAAATATTTTAATTCTTAAATAAATATACAAACACATTTTTAAATGAAGATGTAAACTTCAATAAAATAAAAGAGAAATCACATTTAAATTCGATGATTATTTTGTATTTAAATAGATTTAAAATATATGTCAAAATTCATCATTTTTTCCACCTAAGCACAAAAAATTAAATTTACCTTTAATGTTAAAAAAAACCTATCATAAATATTTATGTTGTCAACCATTTTAATTATTTTCTAAAACAAAATACTGTTTCTCCCTAGTCCTAATTTTTTAACTTTTTTTTTCATGTACCTTAAAAAAGTATCAGATATGTAGAGATTTATTATTAAAAAAAATATGTGTATTTAAAGATAACCAGTTTTAATTTAATTATTTTCCTCCCTTTAGCACGACGAATCTCCCAACATTCTCATTCAACCACAACAATAACAAAAAAAAAAAAAAAAAAAAAAAAAAAAAAAAAAAAAAAAAAGACATTTGGAAAAAAAAATATCTATTGTTTATTAGATTTGTAACAGATATGACATTAAATACACTTCCGATAATTGAATTTAAAATTGCTACAGAGGCGCCATGCAACTACGATGATATTCTGTAAAGAATAATTTCACTGTGAAGAGTGAGTTTTCTAAACTAATAAGCGCAGAAGTAATTATTGCTTTCAGTCACACATTTACAAGTAAATATCTAAAAACACGATGCCTTTTATGAAGATATGAATTTCATATCTGTCAATGATATGCTTTCCTCCAACTCCTTTGAGTTTTGATTAATTTGTTTAAATATTTTTCTTCTGGAATTGTATTTAATTTTATAGCAAATGTTTTACAAATTTCACATGATGATGTTAAAATTTTCAATAAAGCTTTTTTATGAAATAGAATTTAAGAATATATTCTCAGCAAAATAATTTACAACCTTATTTTGTTTTTCTCTGATAACTGATTAATAGTTTGATTAAAACTTTTTGCTGCCATTCCAAGAAGGACAGTCCTGACAGTTCCTGTAAGAAGTAAGACAGTTCCTGAATGAAGACAGTCAATATAGGCTTTCCACTTTCCGACAACAATTTCAATCTCTACATCAACGTCCTAATCAGTGAAATAAAGAATGAGCCAGGAGTTCAAATACTTGTTTAAGCCGATGATATCACCACATGGGCTACGAGCACCCATTTTTTACCCTTTTCGGCCTGCTTTCTTGCATTATTGACGTAATGGGTCATTGTTCTACTAATGGTGCTGTAGCTGGCCCTGTAGGTGAGAAGGCGATCTACGGCCTGGGTTTTATTAAGCAGTTGTAGTAGTTTTTTTCACTTGGCCACCTCTAGCTCTTCTTGGATGGTGGGGGAATATATTGACTGCATTGTCGAGATTGCGTCTGAGAGAAACACCGCATTTCAGTACCAGGAAGAGAGATTATTACCTTAGCTACTTCGATGATCGCTGCTACTTCGCCACCAAAACTGCTAGCGAATTTGATGACAAATATTGGAGCCTAGCGCAATTGAGGAAAAGAAGCTGTAAGCTTCCAATTTTTGCGAAACGTCCGTGTATACTTGGATCCATTACTCTGATGGATACCTCTTGGCAATCATAGCTAAGGTGTTGGATTTCAAGTGGGTTGTGGGTATGTCCGCTTTTTTTAGGTCGATTCCTGGTGCCGTCGTATGTGGGGGATTTTCTGCTTTTTCCTCAATATACTGCAATTTACTGAAGGGTTGCTTGTTGTTTTCAGCTATTCCATATTTCTCCCTTATCACGGCGGTCTTCTGCAGAGGCGTACCATGCATGTTGAGATTTTGGGACGCGGGTCTGTACAGAGTCTCCAGAAGTCGTCGGTTGTTCTCTGGGATCTCTCGACAAAAATTCAACATTGTCTTGTCTCGACGTGCTCCCAGTGGTTCAATGTCAGATTGAGACTCAAGAGCTGTTATTGGGGTTGATTTGGCTGCGCTACAAATTAGTCTCAGTAAGCTCTTTTGTACGATGTTAAGTTTGTTCTTCGTAATATCGTTAGCGCTGTTGTAGGCCGTACTCTTGCACTGGGCGGATATAGGATTTGGAGGTTCTGATGAGAACGCCTTGGGTAGCCCGCCAAGTTTTTCCTGTGAGTCTTTCATCATTTTCAGTCTTTTAGATGTTTTGTTTACTGTGCTTAGAATGTGATCAGCCCATCGCAGTGTGCTGTCAACCTCGATTATTAGATACTTGCCGATTGTGTTATTTGAATTCTTTCAGAGTCTTAGAATAGAGAAGGCTTGTGAGGCTTTATCGACAGAGTGAAAAGTTGAGCGGTAGTTTTGTCCCTGTTGACTAATATATCTTTATCAAGGCACCATTGTTTCACATTTTTAAGTGTAGAGTCGATTGCAATGCGTCTCTGTAAGAACCAGAGATGTATGAACCTCTAGCATTTAGGAAAATGTATAAACTAAAAGTCTGCCACAAAGTTTTTCTTCGCCCTTGAGACCTTAAAATAAAGCATATCGTACCCTAAAACAGTGCAAATGACACACAATTGCTTATGCAAATGGTTTATTTTAAGGGTTTGGATCCACAAAGTCCCTCTTAGGAACTAAGTGTACTTTACGATTTCATGGTTGTCTATTGCCGATGATTGTTATTGATATTCGCTCAGCGCGCAGAATCACTCGAGAGCAGTTTATGGCATGAGAGAAAATTCATTTTTCTTCAAATTATTCAGAATGCAGAATATATATATATCACGTGTAGAATATATATATATATATATATATATATATATATATATATATAATTAATCAGGAATTGCAGGTTTTTATGTTTGTTTTGAGTCGGTAATGAAAATTTTAGTTTCCTTTTATAAATATAAATATTAATTCAGTAATAGGATTCATGAATCATTTATTTTCTAATACAACTGGCAATAAAGAGACAGTTAATATTTATACCATATGCAAGGGCTGCACCGCTATTACTTATTGAGCACTACCCAGGGGGCACGTGAAGCTTCAAGATAGGCTACGGACGCGAGTAACACTACCCCACAATGCTCTACGATCATGCAAAACCGGGACCTATGGTTTAAAGAGGACTCCGAACCCTTACAAACATCCATGGCATCACCAGGACACAAACCAGATAGATACAGTTACCTCTATGCCATAGTAAGGGCTGCACCGTTGTTACTCATTTAGCATTACACGTATAGCTTGAAGATAGGCTATGCACGCGAGTAACACCACCCCCACAACGCTCTGCGCTGTTTTCTCCACAAACTACTACATTACTACGCTGTTAGACCGGGACGAACTCTGTTATTCATTCAGCACTACCCAAGGGGCACATGCGGCTTGAAGATAACCTACGGAAGTGAGTAACACTACCCCCACAACACTCTACGATCATATCAGACCGGAACCTACTGTTTTAAGTGGATTCCGAACCAATACAAACATCCATGGCACCTCCGGGACTCGAACCCGAAACCTGTGGTACCGGTGGCAGAATTAATGAATCATTAAATATGAACCATTATTCAGTAGCCAAATTTGATTCCAAGTTATGTATATTTATACTAAACAATCTGATCCTTTATTCAGTCGTGTATATTATATTCTAATTGTTTTCATGTACATGATCTATTTATAAATCAGGCAAGCTATCAGGCCGCCGTTGTGTTAATCCTTCCCACCATAAATACAAAGTTTTAAGCTGGCCAGCATTTGCAGTCGTCCCTTTTGTTTTGATAATCTCCAGAAATAATGAATATTGTGTCTTTAAGGTATAATGTATAGTTAGTAATATGCATGTTGTAATACCGAATATTAAGAAGTAATAATGGATGCATATCATAATAATGAATATTTAATGTTTTCAGTCTATGTATAAATATCAATCTTTACTTAACAATCGAAATATGAGCCTTTACTCAGTAACGAAAATCATTTCTTTGTGTGTGTTTTACAATACATGATATATTCCTTTATTAAATTCCTAGCTGCGTATTCCACTACGATTATTTTTAAGGACATGGTCTATACATAAAGAAAGGCACCCCACTCTATCGAATAAATTATTTTCCGTATACATATAAAGTTTTTAATTAATCAGGGTTCAGTTTTTAGCTTTATTTTGAAGTAGACTTAAAAAAATTGAAATATTTAGTCTTAATCTTTATTTAGTAATCAAAATATGAGTCTTTATTCAGAAACCAAAATAGGAGTCTTTATTCAGAAACCAAAATAGGAGTCTTTATTCAGAAACCAAAATATGAGTCTTTATTCAGAAATCAAAATTCCTAGCAGTATGGATTTATCTTAAGGTTATTTCCAAAACTGTTATTTCATAATTATTGTAAAATGAAGTAATTAATTATCATTTTAATGCTTAAGGCAATAAATAAATGTTCGTTATAATTAATTTAAAATAAAGGTTGAATTTAAATAACGCCGTAATACAAATTACTTGATTTATTATATCTTAAATAACTATGTATTACATCTTCTTTTTCATTAATTCAAACAACAATAAATCATCAACCAATTAAAGTTAAATCCCTAATCCCTAAATGGAACTTTATTTCATTAAAGAAACAAAATTAATTCATTACATTTACTATTCATTAAAAACGAGTATTTTTAAATTGTTAATACAAAATTTTGACTGAACAAAACTAATTATATTGGAGTTAAATTTAAGCGGTTATCATATTTAATGCTTATTATTGAATAACTTAATGAAATTTCTTTATAAAAATTACCATAATAGCCAATGTACACAAAGATTACGAAGCATGAAGAAATATTTTTTTAAGAAGATACTAGATTACTTCAATTATTTATCAACAATTTTTTAGATCAATTAGCTTAACTTCAAAATAATTAATTTGAAAAATAATTAATTCAATTTTTTTTTTTTTAATATAAAATAATAAATTAATAATTATACCTTTTTAGGTAATAAATTTCAGTCAAGAACGTAATGCATTGAAATGTAACAAATTATTTCAGTATTATTTTGAACAATTAAAAATGTCCCAAGGAAATTCTCTCTTATGTTACATAATCATGATCGGCACATTAGTTAATTATTTAATACTTTAGAGTTTTAAAGGTATTCAAGCTTGCGAATAACTCAAATTATAATTTACCTAAAGGTTTGTTATATGTAAGGCAAATGTAATCATCAAAGGTCAGTTATAAAGCAAGTTCATAACAACACATTAACTTCATTAAATAATAAAAACACAATTTTTTTAATATATAATATATTTTGAAATATTTGTTTATGAAGGACAATATATTTTTTGTATAAAAATTATAAAATTACATCTTAAAAAAAATCTTTAAAAAAAATAGCCTTACATAAATAACAATAACCAGTGTGTGATTAAAAGAATTCGTTACGTAGTTTTATGACGTTTCCTTAAGCAAAAACATGATTTGTGTTGGAATTTATTGGCTGAATAGTTTTAATCGTACCCAACTGCATCAACACACATTAATTAGGTACTTTTTTGTATCCAAATACACGTAATGACACTAACAGCAACACAAATTCATATGTGCAAACCTCTTGAGAACGCCCACCCTTCTTCTATATCCTTTCTTGCACTTCGCGCCGAGTGTTGTCCCAGGTCTATATTACCTCCCCTAATCATGTCATTCCTCGCGCTGTCGTGCATGTTATATGCTTGCAACTACACAACCACCTCTCCCGCAATTCATTCCCCAAGCAATCATTTCATTTCCAACTACTCTTTACGCACTGCATGATTCCCAGGAGCCTTCCTTTCCGTAGCTGCCCCCTCGGTTTGGATTCGTTTTCGCATTCGCACTGTCCAGTGGGATGGCTATTTGTTTTCTCTTTTGTCAGAGATGCGACGGGCGCGAGTTGTCTCTGTCTCCAGACACGAGATAACAAGTCGTCAAGGTTGTCGAAACGTGTTAATCTCCGCTGTCGAGAATGTTTAAAAAAGTTCATAGTGTGACATTTCTTTTTGCGTTCTAGGAACATCCTTTCACTTTGTTTACGAATTGTTCAAAGGGGGTAGAACCTAATACTTTAAGCCAGTTCCCAACATCGGACTTTAATGTATTCCTTGTCCCCAATTTTGGATTTGAAGTTAAATCGCACATTTAGACCAATGTGTGCATACCTTGTATTTTAAAAGATATTTAAATAAATATCAGATAAAGCATAGTTTATAAAGTGTGTTTACTTAAGAGAAAAAATTATTTTATATAAATTTATATAAATTCATATAAATGTTTCTTTTTTTCGAGATACTTTACCAAGATATCTACAGGAGTGTTGTTAAACTTTTTTTGGTTTCAATATTAAAAATTTAACAATTTGCAATGAATCCACTGACATTGAACAAAAACATTTTAACATATTATATGGCGTTTATATTTCATTATATAAATGAGAAAATCTATGTAAATAGTCTAAAAAAAATAATTGGAATTTTACGATTGTTTAATAAAGATTGAAAAAAAAATTGAAAAAGAAAAAATAAATAAATATTAATAACAAAAAAAGTTTAAAAAAATAACTTAATCAATTAAAAAAAAAAAAATTAAAAGACATTTTCAAGTTTTTTCGCGATTCTCTGCCCAAAAATATTTTTAGTTGCAACAAATAAAAATGAAAATCGTTTATTAAATATTTATTCTGGCTTTGAATTATTGTATTTAGTATGGCATTTAAAAACATTAACTTAATGAATATGACCATATATAAGGCGGCATGAATGTTTAAAAGAATACATTCAACGAATTCGAAAATAAATGAATTTATATAATCAAAATTAAATAAAACGATAAAGTTTGCATATTGTGATGTTAAATATAGTATAAGTTATGAAAAAGTCCAACATAATTTGAATAAGAAACATATTGGATATATATATATATATATATATATATTTGAATAATAATAGAGCTGAAATAGCAAAAATATGCATATAACATATTGATATTGCCTTAAACGTATCTATTTTAAGACACTTTCTTATCTTTCTTTTTTGGGAAAAAAATATTTCCACGGATGTTTATCAAAAATTAAAGATAAAATTCTTATATTTAGAAGCATTTCATAGAATGAATTTCAATTATCTGAAAAACAATTATTTTGAACAATTATTGAAACAATTATTTTAGGTAAATCACTGAAAAATCTCTTTAAAACAGTTGCAACATCTTATTAACGATTCTTATAATTTCAAATACAGTCCTTAATAAGAAACGGGATTTAAAATATGATTCTGCTGTATAATTTAATTGATACATTTGCGAAAAACTAGTGCTTAAAATGTGGTAGAATGTAAAATGCTTGGGAACTATTTTTGGATTCTTCTTCATTAGTGACAAATTCAAACTTCAAATAATTTTAATTAATTAATACAAAATCGTAGTTCGCAGTTCTCAAATGATCATTATTTTATTATTACTTAGAAAATAAGGAGCATGTCTTTAAAAGGAGTGTCTTTAATTATTAAATTCTTCGAGTATTCAGATATTTCCACCTAAAATACATCTTTATGAAAATTCTGAAAATAAATATAATTATCACTGTGAAATAAGATATTTCTTGATCAAATTTTTACTGAAATTTCTCAGAGATAAAGTATTGTATGGAAAAGAATCACAAAATTTCTCAACAAGCTTTCGGAATATTGATGCAAGACGCTCCTCATTAAAAAAAATCACCCATTCTTTTCGTTCTGTTAGCAGCGACTGCAATGCTTTCATTTGCAAATTTCGATACATTATCTACTACGCGTTACTTCTGCTCATTACTACAGGGGCGTGAATAGCCCAACGGATGGCATTTAATTATTCCACTAGAGCAACAATAAAATGACTTTCTCAAACCAATCCTCTTGTATGAATTTCTGGGTTATTACTCACATGAAATTCAAAGGTTAAAAATTTTCTTAAAGATGAAAACCGGAAAGAATGTCACACAAAATATAACATCGGCGAGGCGATACGTAGAGTGCTTTAAAGGCGTTGGTATTTAATTTTTTTTAATTGGAGGTGCTTAATGTTAAGTAATCATTAACATAATAATAATTATTCCTATTTCATCCGAGATTTAAAATATTATTCGCACAAGTTCTATAAATGTCGATTATTGAAAAAAATATTACCGCGCTTATATTTTAAAGAATGCAAGTATATTGTTTTCAAATTTTACGAATGCCAATTTTTTTTCATATATTTTAAAAAATATTTATTTTTATTCTTATTTTTAGTTTATTTTTCAGATTTTCTGTATTTTTGAATATTTTTTCATCACATCTAAGAAAGGTTAAAAAAAATGAAAAGAGAAAAAAAAAACGTGAATGGAAAGAGAAAATATAATTTTAATCTCACATTTCAACAAATATCTATTACTTTCATCATTTTGGTTATTCTGCCAGGCAAGGGATAATTCCTCTCCAGGTAAATCCCCACTAAATGCTAAGTCAATAAGAAAAGGGAGAAGAAATTGTCAGAATTCGGATTGGAAGTTTAATATTATTGTCCAATTTCTTAAGGGCAGATCTTCATTTAACCCAAGTGCTTTATTCACTGTTGAGTCCGCAGAGTAGATTCTGGGTTTCTTTTTTTTAAGAAACAAGCCAGATTAGTAATAATGTTAAGGATAGTAAACATAATATCCATCATTTTATTATTGTTTTATCTATTTATCTATCTCTCTCTCTGTATATATATATATATATATATATATATATACATATATATATACACTCAAGAGCCAAAACTTTATGACCAGACCCAAATTTTGCAATGAACTGGCCTGGATGACGTGGAAGTGGTATTTAACTGCTGCTGGAGAGTCTGAAGAATAATTATTTCACTTACTTCTGTGTGTGATGGGAAAGGCTGCTGATCTAAGACACTTTGATAGAGGCCAGATTATAATGGCTCGAAGGCTCTACAGTTGTTAGTACTTAGTACTTTTGTAAAGTGGATGAATAACGGTGAAACCAACAGTAGACGAAATGGTGTTGGACGTCCAGGCGCTATCAAAGAAAAAGGTCGTCGGAGACTGTCTCGCATGGTGAAGCGAAACCAGAGCCAGACAGTGGCTCAGCTGACAGCCCAATACAATGCAGGGCCAAGTAGAATAGTATCGGAGCACACTGTTCAGCGGACACTGTTGGATATGGGGCTACGTTGCAAACGTCCCACTCGTGTGCATTTGCTGACCAGGGAACATCGTGCCGGGGAACATCGTGACTGGTTCATGGATCAGTGGGAGAGAGTTGCCTATTCAGATGAATCACGGTTTGTCATTCATCACGCCGATGGCCGTGTCAGGATACGCCGTCTTCCAGGCGAACAGTTGCTCCCTCAATGTACAGTTGGTCATACACAGGCCGGTGGTGGCGGTATTATGCTTTGGGAAACGTTCTCTTGGGCGTCTCTGGGACCCGTGGTTGTGGTTGAGCAGACTATGAATGCTACAGAGTATTTGAACATCATTGCGGACCAGTTGCACCCTTACATGGCCTCTGTTTTTCCAGCTGGAAATGGAATGTTCCAACAGGACAACGCCCTTTGTCACAAGGCTAAAATTGTGTTGGATTGGTTCCAGGAACATGATGCTGAATTCCAGTTAATGTCCTGGCCGCCTAACTCACCGAATCGAAATCCGATAGAACCCATTTGGGATGTTCTGGGACGGCAGCTCAGAGTTCAAAGACCACCAATTCGCAATATCTCGGATTTGCGTGACCGTTGCTTAAACATCTGGTACAATCTGTCTCCGGCCATCTACCAAGGACTTGTGGCAGCCATGCCAAGACGGGTTGAAGCTGTGTTGCGCGCCAAAGGTGGGGCAACTCGTTATTGACAGGTGGTCATAATGTTTTGGCTCTTGAGTGTATATATTACATATAGATATATTACTGCAAAGTTTTTATTTAGAAATAATTTTAATCCATTGCCTCATAAAAATCTTTGTTAGCTTCCTGATTTTTTTTTTTTTAACCCTGATGTTAGCGCATTGGGCGTGAGATACAATTATTGCTGTTCTAAATTTTAAATCAGGGCTTTAAGCCTTGTAGATATGTACTTCACAAAATAGAGTTCCTTGGCATGTATATATTTAGATAATAATGTAAAAATAATCTTTTTGAACATGATTTAATGAACTATTATACAATACACTGAATATTAGAAATGTCCCTCTCATTATAGTGCACAACTTACATATATATACTATGTGTCCACAAAGTAAGACAAAGTTTAAATTTAAATTTCCCGGGGCTTATGGAATTTCAATTTTTTTTTCCTTTTTAGGTTGTTGGCACTGTGCTTGACATCTGTGTGAAATTTGACAGCGGAATAATCATTAATGTTTGAGTTACGCTTGGCTTTGTGAGACTCTAAAACGGATTCCGGCGATTCTTGAAATGTTTGAAATACTTCAGCAAAGAACTTGCATTCAATTTTGTTTGCGGAAACGTATAGAATATTGCAGAAGGCATTCGGTGAGTATCCCTGTATCTGAAAGAAATGTTTACAAGTAGTATAAACAGTTCAAAGAAGGCAGATCACGCGTTGAAGACGAAGAGCCCTCTGGCCGACCATCCACCTCAACCGACGAAGCTCACGTCCGAAAAATTAAAGATTTGGTGCTTGCAAAAGAGACCTTGCTGATGATGTTGGAATTTCAAGAGGATCGGTCAATTCCATTTTGGGCCTCAAACGCGTTAAATCTCGATTGGTACCGAAAACACTGAATGTGTCAGCTTACACTGCATTGATTCTTCGTGATTATTCTTTTTCGCCAAAAATGAAATCCATATCGTTCCACAACCACCCTACTCTGACCGTGCGACTGTTCCCTAAACTCAAAAGTCCACTCCGGGGACACTGTTGTGAATCCATTGAAGAGATTCAACGTGAATCGCCGCGTGCTTTGAAGGCCATCCCTGCCGATGATTTTTTAGCATGCATTGAGGATTGGAAAAAAAGTTGGCATAAGTGCATTATGTCCGGAGGGGATTACTTTGAAAGAGATGAAATAAATTTGGAAGAATAAATAAAGAGTTTTTGAAAAAAAATTGGTCTTACTTTTTGGGCACATTAGTATAATTTATAATTTCTTTACAATTTATAATTTCTTTACAATTTATAATTTCTTTTATAACATATATTATATTCTTATTTACTCATTATTGCACTCTAATAAATTTGCAGATAATGAATTGATTATTTGCAGAATTAAGTAAGTTTATTTCACTATGCGAAACCTAATTCATTGAACAGAAATTTATTAGTGTTGCACTTATATATATATATATAATTCCCGTGTCACGATGTTTATTCGCGATGTACTTCGAAACTAACCATCTGATTTTAACTTTTTTTTTTTAAATGTGTGTTTTGTTCCAACTTGAGAAATAGGGATAGTTTTTATTCAGATTTTTTTTGTATTTAAATGCAAAATCGGTTAAAATCTAGCATTGAGGCAGGCGCCAATCTTGCAACCCTGAATTTTCGCCAATTTCTTTAGGGTTGCAATACTGCAATTAGAGGAATTCCTAGCTTCATTTTTCGAACAATATAATGACTATTTTTAGATGGCGCCGTGTCTCGATGCATGTACTACATAACCGTAAAATTCTCATGTTCTGAATATTATTGTTTTATGTACTACTTTAAATTTGGTGAAAATTATATTGTATGAAATTTATATTATTTCTATGCGAAATAAATCAAATGTATGTAAGTATTACCTGATTTGATTATCAATATTTTTATTTTCTAAGTTTGAATTTGAATTGGAATAAAATATATGGAATTAAAAGTTGCAAATCA